>QEPC01008216.1:3288655-3316155 GCA_003113815.1 Sphenodon punctatus
GTGCGTGTTTGGGGGTGACATTGAGTCTCTCTGATCTTCCACAACTCACTAGGATGGAGGAAATCTTCCCTCTGCCTGGCCTTTAGGATGAGCCGGGCATCTACCCTGCAACCTTCTGGTTTCTCTACTTGCCTGGGGGACCTGCAGTGGCCCCCAGAACAGGGTTACCCAAATGTGAACCACCTCTAAGGCCCTGCCGAGCAGGCAGAGCCAGAAGGGAGGGATGCGATCACCAACAGCCTTGCATTTCTGTAGGGATGGGCGAACAGAACGGAGTTCGGAAATTCGTTTTGTTTCGTTTTGGTTTGGTTTGAAATTCGAGTTCGGAAATTCGGTTCGGTTTGGTTCGGTTTGAAATTTGAGTTCAGTTCGGAAGTTCAGTTCGGTTGACCGAACAGACCAAGTTCGGTCGAATTCCGAACTTCCGAACCAAGTTTGACCATTAAAAACCAGGTTTTTTGGTGTGTGTTGCCACTAGGGATGGGCAAACAGAACTGAGTTCGGTTCAGAAGTTCGGTTCAGTTGACCGAACAGACCGAACCTCCGAACTTCCGAACCACGTTCGCCCATCCCTACATTTCTGTGCCCTATCAATTTGAAGGTGAGCTCTACTTCTCCCCACTTCACCAAATAGGATTTCACACCAAGAAGAGCTGTTTGCTTCCCCTTGTCTATCTTAAATACGCTGGGCACTTGGAATGCCTGCAGTGGAATGACGTGAGTGCCCAGGGCATAGATATCACCCCCCAAAACTGAGAGGCTGCTTTCACAGAGAATGGAAATACTGAATTTGGGGGCACAAGCTTGTTTATTTCTCTTTATTAAGAGGATCTAGTTAGTAGTGTTACCCCTACATTAAAAGAAAAAAGAAACACTGTCTACGCTCCTAAATTCCTGCCCGAACAGGGTTGAGGGAACAGTTGCTTCTGATTTTATTTGCAGGGTTGGGGCACAGATACATTTGACAGAGTTCCAGACTCTTCGCTGAGGGGTCCTAGGGGCAGCCGGGAGCCTTTCCCCGCCTCTCTTTTCAAAACTGACTGGCTTGATCCACACCAGGAAAACCCAACGCTTCCCTCCTCCCCCGGTTGTAAATCAAGCCTCTATGGGGGCCGCAATGTGTACCTGGTAAATTGTGGAGAGAAGCCGTCTCTCACAAATCCATCCTCCTGGACACAGCGCCCCATGAATCAGAGAGGCAGTAAGAAGGAAGTTATTTGTGACTTATAAATTAGCTCTCATGCAAGCTGCAGGCAGCTGGAGCTGTATTACTAGGGTCTGGGGAGATGGGGTCTCTGATTTCCCATCCCGGTTACTCTACACAAGGAAAAAAAATAATCTCACCAGGTCTCTCACTCTCTTTAACTCCCTTCCCCCTTGCCCCTAATAATTGTACCCTAAACTGTTATGTTTCTTTAGCTACAGATCGTCACTGGACGGCGGGGGGCGGGAAGGAGAGGCACTATTTTTCACTGAGAGACCAGAATTGTCACCCACTATCTCAGGTCCATCTGAAATGAAGAGTAAATTTTCTATCCGTGGTTAATATCAACCAGTCTGGATAGTGTGGCGGTTATCTGACTGTTTACCGATTACTGCAATGGCTAACTGACAAACCAAGCAACTGGACAACACCACAATGGTTAACTGGCTTTTACCCCATTACCACGTAACCAAACGTTACTATTAACGCTTGGGGAGAGGCATTGCAGGCAACTGGAAATAGCAATACGGTCAATGGCACATGGCAGTATGAGGCGGTGAATCGGTAAAACACCAAAGATCAAACAGATACCGCTCAGTAACCATTCCTCGCCGGAGCAGACCAGATACCACAACTCTGGTGGGTTAGCAGAGAAGTGTTTTTCCGGCTTTGTTCCGGAGTGGTCAGGTTAGAACGGAGGGCGGTACTTACAACATAGTCACTGCCAGGCTGGGCCAGACCAGTGGTTCCTCTTGGCCGGGATCCTGTCTCTGACCGGGACCAACATGAACAGCTTCTGGGCCAAGTGTGTTGCCGACGGCCCAGCTGTTTCTCCCTCGACCAGCCTCTCATGCTGGCACATGAGACTGCCCCACCATCAGCAATGGGCTTCCCAAGAGGCTTGCTTCCCTCTTCAGCAGCCACTGGGGTTTCTTCCGGAACCCCTTGCCCATCCTTGAGGAGGGTCAGTGTTCCCTCCAAACCTTCCCAGCGGGGTGGCTCCAAGGCAACCTACGTGCTCTTCACCCCGCTGTCTCCAAGCTGATACTCGCGGTCGGGCGTCGCTCTCTCCTTATAAAGCCCCAGCAAAGGTCATGTGACCAGCCTTCTTCCAATCCCTGGAGGCTGACTTCCTGGGTGCCGGGTTAACCCTTTCCACCCCTGGGCCAGGCAAGCGAGCGGTGAAGTGCTCTTGCATTGTGGGCCTTCTCCTGCAGCCACCTACCCACGGTACCTCACCGCAGGGAAAGAACCATAAATGGAACCCTGTGATCATTCACTCTCTGCTTCCAGCAGCGAGAGGACTGAGGACACCCTAGGGTGGCCCGATATGCAACTTTTAGAGGACACTTATGAGGAATACAGGTTGCAGGGCTGCATTGGCACCAATTCAGCCCTGCAACCTGTATTCCTCATAAGTGTCCTCTAAAAGTTGCATATCGGGCCACCCTAGGACACCTTGCGCGGCCATGTCCACCCTTGCTCATCTCCTTTCTCAGTTGAAGAAATTGATTTCTTAAATTCTTGGAGATCATCTAGTCTGATCTGCGTAACCCAGGCTAGCTAAACTGTCCCTCCTCCTGTTGTGGCAGGGCACCGCTGAATTGAGTTGCTGGCTCCTTAAGGAGCTTAGCGCCAGCAGGAGGGACAGGTGCGCCCTCTAGTGGAGGATCACACCTGATTGCCCAGCCGCTGGGGCTGGGGGCATCTAGGACAGCGACAAGCCTCAAGAGCCTGGAAGGGCTCAGTTAGGGCGGAGGCTTTGAGGGAGGTTCAGCTAGGGGGGCTGGGAGGGAGGCAGGCGCTAAGGGAGAGCTCTGCCTCAAACATGATGCTGGCTCTGTGTGCCAAACTACCCACATCTGTTCCCGGCCTGCCAGATGTGAGCCCGGTTCAACCCCTGGCGGGGCTGGCAGCCGGGCCGGGAATGCGGGCCCAGAACAAACCAGGCTCACGGTCTGGTCCCACGAGCCACCCAGGCAGGCCAGAGCGCGGCAAACCAGGCAGGCGTGTCTTTTGGGGGGCCAGTCCAGCAAGGGGCATCACCATGGCATCCCGCCATGACTACCTAGTATTCAAATTCAATTCCACTGATTAAGGCATTTAGCTTCCGCCATAGCCCCCCAAAATATGCGTAAGTAAAGCAACAATAATAGAAACAAAAAACCAACACGTATACCAGTACAAACCAAGATGGCTGCCTGTTATTGGCAGCTGTGGCTGCCCGTTATGGTGGAGGGGCTGGGGTGGAGCCAGCCAGTTATGCGTTTCTCCCTTCCCCGGTGGGGTCAAACTGGGGGAAAGTGAGTTTCCGTCCCCCAACCTGATCTGGCCCGGGGTTGCGGGGTGGCCATCCCGTCCCCTGGACATGCAGCAGCCACGGCGTTGGCGCGTACGTTAACACCCAAGGAGGCTGACTAAAATTGCGCTGCTGAGAACGGCTGCAAAGACCCAGGGGAGAGAGGAGTTTGGGCTGAGCTCTGCATCTCCGCACAAACCCTACGGGAAGAGACCGACAGTGTTGGGCTGGCAGGGTCTGAGGGAGGGAACCCTCCCTTAACAAGGCCTCTGAATAAGGAAGGCAGAGGGGGGTCACCTAACTACTAGACGTATAAAGGAATCGAGACTACGTCGAACTGTGGATGGTGGAGAACGGTGTGCTCTATAAAGGACTGTGGCACTAATCATTCCCCAAGGAATGGGACTGCTTGGCCAAGATCCTGACAAGACTCAACCCCAGATACTGCGACCCTGTAATGCATATTAAGCTCACTTTGTTGCCTTTGGCTAATGCAGGAGTTGGAGAACATTTCCCCCCTCAAGGGTCACATAGAAGTCGGGGGGATGTCAGCGCTCAGAAAGAGGAGGTACCAGATCGTTCATGTCCTTGTGTGGACGTCCTCAGCGCTGCTTCCTTCCCCAGAGCTCTTTCCTCTAGGGCTTGGGATCAGGAGCTGGATCCAGGGGCCAAATCCAGGGACCAGAAAAGGACCAAATAAAAGCTAGGAGGAGTGTGCAGTTTGTTTGGTTTTGAATTACTAAAATGAATGATGCCCCGTTGGTTTTAGTAATTAAAAAGAAAACAGATGAATAAACAAGCGATTATAATTTGCTTTCATCTGTTTCTGTTTTAAAAATAATAAAAAATCAATAAAATGACCCTTGCACGTGGAACGTGGCTGTCAGGGCTGTTCTGCGCATAAACGTTTCGGGGAAAGGGCGCGCAAGCCCAGAACGGCCCCGGAAGCCATTTTGCGCATCTTCCGTGATTTCAGTTGTTTTTTGGGTTTGTTTGGTTGTTTTTTTTTAAATTAAATAAAGAATGAAAAAATCACTGCACACGCGAAAAAGGCCACTGGAGCATTCTGCGCAGGTGCCGCCCTTTCCCCAAAAGGCGGCACCACCGCTGCCGGTGCCGCCCTTTCCCCAAAAGGCGGCACCACCGCTGCCGGTGCCGTTTTGGAAAAGGGCTGCGCATGCACGGAATGGGCTGGTGGCCTTTTGGTGCATGCGCAGTGATCTTTACATTTTTAAAAATATTACTTTTTAATAAAATCAATGGGGGAAAAAACCAACTCAGAACGCTAGGGTCGTATACAACCCCCACAAAAACCAAAGCGTAGAGATGCTCTAAAAAATATCCGTGGGTCCCATTTGTTTCCCCAGCCTGGGGTTAAAGTCTCGGTCTTAGGAGAGGCGTCCGGTCTTGGCTTCATGGAGAATTCACCCCTTCTGTGAGCTGCCTGTGCCCACACTCCTAATCTGCCCTTTTTTGTTTCTGTTTTCTCCCATCATTTCATCCACTGAGTGCAGAATAAATTGTGGGAAGGGAAGGTTTCCAGCCCGGTGACACTTATCTGCCTTCTTCCATCCTTTTAGCAGAGTGGAAACAAAGGTTGTTCACAAACATGACCCTGGCCTGCTTTGACCTGGCTGGGCCAGCATCACAGTTCTCCTCCGTGCCAATTTACCGATTGGTAACTGGAAAAAGGAAAAGTCAGTACAGGGAATTACCGATTTTTCGGGTATCTGGTAACCCCATCAATAATCAGGTATAGACTATCGAGGGTCTGCTGCAGTCCTCAAAAATGTAAGTCTTCCCCACTGATAGCAAACACGTTATGTGTTTCAGATCTAGGGACCGCCTAAGTAATTAACTGAACTAATTGTCATGGGTCGTCATTTCTGAAACTAGGCGGGAATCAAATACTTTAACATAAGAACATAAGAAGTGCCATCCTGGGTCAGACCAATGGTCCATCTAGCCCAGCATCCTGTCTCCGACAGTGGCCAAGCACGGTGGCTTGGGAGAAGCACCCAACAGGTCACAATGGGGGATCCATTCCCTGTTGTTTTCCCCCAGCTCCCGTCATGTTCCCTGATCCTGTCTGGCTAATAGCTGCTAATGGACCTATCTTCCAGAAACTTGTCCAAACCTCTTTTAAACTCAGCTATAGTACTGGCCCTTACCACAGCCTCTGGCAGTAGATTCCACAACCCAATTATACGCTGAGTGAAAAAATATTTTCTTTTATTTGTTTTAAACTTGCCACCCAGGAGTTTCATGGCGTGTCCCCTAGTTCTAGTACTAGCTGAGAGGGTCAATAACTGCTCCTTGTTTATTAGTTCCACCCCACTCATGATTTTATAGACCTCTATCCTATCTCCTCTCAGTCGTCTCTTCTCCAAGCTGAAGAGCCCCAACCTACCAAGCCTCTCCTCATACGGGAGCCCTTCCATGCCCTGGATCATTTTTGTTGCCCTTCTCTGCACCTTTTCTGTACTTTGTATCTGCTTCCTCAGACCCAGTAGGAAGCCAGAAAAATTATCCAGTATCAGATTTGCCGTAGAGATTTGTTTCAGTGCCACCTCTTGGACGATGGTCGAGTCTTTAGCGTTCTTCGAAACACACTGGCAAAATAATTAAAAAGGAAGACAAAATAAATGGTAACAGTGCCTTCCGTTCCCCACCCCTCACAAGATTGCATGACACCCACCCTGTGTTCTCTGCATCGGCTGCCAGTGGCGCGACGGATTGAGTTTAAGATGGCACTGCCGGTTTTTAGGGCCCTGAACGGTTTAGGCCCTGGCTGTATCTGAGACCTCCTTCTGGAGCCTCTCACCAATGGGTATCTGCGCTCAGGAACCACCCCCTGTTTGGGGATCCTGCCATCATGTCTGAAATCGGCAGGTGATCGGGGTTTTGCTGCGGCGGCCGGGCCCCTCGGTGCGGAACTTGCTCCCTCTGGATGTTTGTCTCAGCTCCTTCCTCCTTACCTTAAAAAAAACACCTGAAAAAGTATTTATTCTCTAGGGGATTTTAGGATCCACGGATGGTTCCTTCAATGGACTTTGTCCTCCCTTTTTTCCTGCCCCATGTTTACATTTTTAATAACGGTTTAAAATTGTTTATATGTTTGTTTTAACTTTTCGTGAAGTGCTCCAAGTGCCATGTAAGGCAGGGGGGAGCTATATAATTAAAAGTGGTGTAATTATTAATTATTAATTATTTCCTAGCACTTTGAGATGGCTGCCTGCATCTCTGTCAGACCAAACCTCCAGTTCATTCATCATCTCTTGATGCTCCACTGAAAGATCTCGCGTCTCATTCAAGTTCCGTGGCATGATGTTAAAGCACGAGACATTTCTGCAACCTGCTCTGGCCAATTTTTTGGTTGAGCGTGCGCTGTGTGTGTCTGACTCTATGGACGCATGGCTTTGGCAAAGGTCGGGGATTGGTGAACAATAGTTTCTTGGCTTGTAAGCGCCTGGGGCAGAGATTATCCAAGGAGGCCTTTGAACTGTCTCCTGCATGAAGCAAGGCCCCTGCGCATGTGGAGGGCAGAGGAAACTGTGTGGGAATTGCACAGGTTTACAGGGCTGGATCTAGGGGCAGGCAACATAGGCACCTTTCTAGGGCAGCAGATTTTGAGTGGGTGGCAGATTTTGCAGGGTTGAGGGCTTCCGTTCTCAGCCTGTACTTGCCCGGTCATGGCACCCCTCTCTCAGCTGCAACCGCACTGCCTCACCCGCTCCACCTGCACTATGGAGGGAAGGACCCATCCCCCCCCATCCCTCCCCACCTGGAGAAGCCCCGCTCTGCTCCCCAGCCCACCCTCTGTGGTGGTGCGTAGCTCAGAGGAAGTGACTGCTTCTGTGTGGGGCACTGCCATTGTCTTCCTCTCTGCCTCAGACAGCAGCCCACACATTCACCAGAGCTGGGGGAGGGGACGGGGGGTAGCTCAGAGGAAGTGACTGCTTCTGTGTGGGGCACTGCCATTGTCTCCCTCTCTGCCTCAGACAGCAGCCCACACATTCACCAGAGCTGGGGGAGGGGACGGGGGGTGGGTGGGTGCAGACTGAGTTGCCATGGGGCAGTAAAACCCTAAGTCCTGCCCTGTGGTTGCGTGCACATAAGAGCAACCAAGGCCCCAAACACAACATGCGTGAGGTTCCCGTGCGGCCATTAGATGGCATGTACAGAGCCCATGGCAGTCTCTGAAGCCCCAAACAGGCCACAATTCCAGCCCAGGCCATGGTGGCATGATGCGCAGAGGCCAAAACAAAGGGCAGAATGAGGGCAGTGGGCAACACGGAGGTCCTGGGAAAGGCACCCGAATGGCAGGGACAAGAGGGAAGGGCTGCAACGCCCCAAGCCACATCAAGAAAGAAAACCACCATCATGTCAAGCTGGTGCGTCAACACCAAGGCACGTAGTCAACAGCACATCACAATAGCAAGCACGCAACGGGGCAAAGCATAGCGTTGGCCGAGCCCGGCACATGCCGGCCTCAAGACTGGACTATTGCAACGCGTTCTACGTGGGGCTGCCCTTGGTGATGATTCGGAGGTTGCAGCTGGTGAAGAATGTGGCAGCCTGTCTCCTTACGGGGACGGGTCACATTACACCAGTGCTCCGTGCTCTGCACTGGTTGCCTATAGTCTTCTGGGCCCAATTCAAAGTGTTGGTGCTTACCTATAAAGCCCTATACGGTCCAGGCGCCGCCTATCTGCAGAATCGCCTCACTCTCTGTGCCCTGGATCGACCCCTGTGGTCTGTCGATAGGGATGTGTGAACAGAACACGGTTTGGACGTTTGAACATTTGATCGTTCGGTTTGAAACCAGAGTTCAGGTTTGGTTCGTGGAGTTCGGTCGCCCGAACATCCGAAAATAGCGTTATCGATACCGATACTGAAATTGAAATATTTTGGGGGGTATGGGTATCATTTTGCCCTGAAACCACCCCTGGTGCCAGGAAGTCTGCTCCGTAGCTGCCTCCCCCTTCCAGACATGTTTTTCCCGCCCAAAGTCATGTTTTCCCACCCCCAAACTCATCCGAACTTTTCCGAACTGTTCGGCCGTTCAAACATTCGTTTTGGACATTCGGTTCCATCATCCGAACAGGCCGAGTTCGGCCCAAACGCCGAACATCCAAACCGCATTTGCACATCCCTACCTGTCGAGAGTACCCTTCTTGATGTCCGCCGAGTGGTCCAGGGGGCTACGATGGAGAGGACGTTCTCGGTGACTGCACCTAGGCTGTGGAACTCCCTCCCAGAAGAGGTCGAGGTGGCCCCGGACCTAACCTCATTTCGATGTCAGTGCGAGACCTGACTGTTCCGCCAGGTTTTTGGTGAGGGAGACGGGTGAAGGGTGAATGGGGTGTGGCTTAGGGAAGCAGGGTTTCTTTATTGTATTTTTATGCCATCCGCTTTGGTTTGTTTTATACATTTTAAATGGTTATTTTAAGTGCTATTTTAATGTTATATTTGTAAGCCGCCTTGAGCTGTGTAAGGAGAAATGAAATAAAAATAAATAAATAAATAAACTAAAACAAGCCTTGGCCCAAACCAGCCACAGAGGGACGAGGCACCAGAAACCAGGAAACATGTCAGGGCCAGGGGGCAGCTGACGGCAGTGCCCCACGGAGCAGGGCTGAGTGCCCCACGGCCCCCAGGTGCAGCTGCAGTCCAGGGCACGATGGGTAAGGCCCAGGCCAGCCAACAGGGACAGGCACGTGTGGGAGACCCACGTGTGGGAACAGATGGGCCAAGAAAAAAAGCTCCATAGAGGAGAGGGGATTTTTCAGAGGAGCAGGGATGTGCAAGGGCAGGGGTTCAAGGCATGTGCCAGAGAGGGACAAAGAATCGGAGGCTTTTGGTGTCGTTAACATCATACAAAGATAATATACAAACTAAACCCCATAAAATACTAACAATACTCCCCCCTCCCCCACCCCAGGATCTACCCCTGCCTTTTAAATGCCTGGTCAAAGAAATAGGTCTCACGCCACCTCTGGAAGCTGTTCAGGGCTTAGACAAACCTCCAAGGGACAGGAGTTCCAAGGCTGTGGAGCAGCCAGTGAGATGCCTCTTTGCGTACTCAGGACGTATGGACCTGGACCAACGATGGAACTGTCTGCCGAAGCCTAAATCAGTCATGCAGTGTAATTGTTACTGCATAAGGGCCATGCAGGCTCCCATGCTTTAACAAGCCACAGACACTGAGAACGTGTGTTTCTCTGGAAACACTGGAATGAAGAGAGAATCAAAATGAGAATCAAAGCGTTTCTCGTGAGAATCCAGAACCGGCAGCAAGATGCCGAAAAGATCTCACAAGATTCTCAACAAAAAAAACCCCAACCCACTCTGCAGCATGAACAAAATGTCTGCTGGCGGTTCCGCGCATGCGTGGCCCATTTCCAAGATGGCACAGGCCACGGAGACACCATTTTGGAAAAGGGCAGCTGGTCTGCACCAGCTTCCCTTTCCTAAAATGGCGCCAAAGTGGCCCACGCCATCTTGGAAAAGGGTTACGTGCGTGCAGAACGGCTGCGTTGGACATTTGCGCGTGCGCAGTGATTTTTAATTTAGTTATTTATTATTTATTATTATTATTGCTGTTATTAATTATTATGACTGTTGTTGTTATTAATTATTATTACTGTTGTTGTTATTTGCGACCATGCTACCCTGTCCCCCACCCCCGCGCAGAAAGAGAGGTGCAGCAGCCGGAGCAGTCCCGGTGAGTACGTGGTGTACACAGGACCTTTTGCAAACCTAACCGGGGTTTGAGAAAGTCCCTTCCTGGGTCTCTTGCAAGGGTGGACTGTTTGCAAGATTCTCACTTTTCTCGGCGAGAATCCAGGCAATTTTCAGCTCATTCTCATTTGCAAGAACAAGTCGAAAACCCTGATTGTCGTCAAGAAAAGCAAGAATTGCAAAATCAAGTTTCAGCCCTAGAGCGGGTCTGGGGTCTGGGAGTTTGCCTTACCATGGAGCGTAGTGCACAGAAATGTCTAAGTCGATTATCTGGCTAGGATTCATTAGTAAAGATCAGTGTCTGAAATAGACTTCCAAGTCCATTTGGGAATGTTTTTTGGACCCTATAGGAAATAAAGTTGTTTTAGCCTTTTCAGCTGCCATTGGGCTTTTATCAAACACCTGTCTGTCTTCATCTCCCCTTGTCATGTCTTGCCTTCTAAGGAATTTTTGGCCTCTCCCCCCCTCCATCCCAAATTCAGAGTTCGGCCTCACCCTCTGCTGGGAAGGGCTTCCTTTTGTTTTTAAAGGGCTAAGATAAGAAAGCGCTTGGAAGCGAGGCGATCAATACCATGTGAAAAGTAATTATTGAGGCATAAATTTATCATAAGGGTGATCACCAATAAAACATTCTCTTGGCGACATTTTAATTTAAAATCAAAGTCGAAAAGCTGCAAAAGGAAGAGAGAAAAAATTCCTTAACAAGCAGAAAAATAACTGCAGCCCCTCGAACACTTCATTATCCGTTCAAGAGAGCTCCATCATATTCCAAGAGAGAGAGGCTGAGGTTCCGTCCTTCCGCCTGACCCAAGGCCTCTGATTTATGGAAATGACTTGCAGATCCATAAATGTACTTGGCAGTGACAGGATTGCATATCGCTAGTAATTCCTTTAAAGTATGCAAAGAAAAATGATTCATATCTGGTTGCAACTGGACCCAGCCTTTCCCAAGGATGGTCACTCAAGAGTCTGTAGAGTTTGTCTACATTGGTTTCTAGTCGGATTTCCTTTGGGCTGATGATGATTGATTGACTGATGAGGATGAGGATGATTGATGATGATGATGATTCAGGTCTATGATGTACGAGCTAATGCCTGGACCTGTGTCCTGCCTTACAGCAAGCAAATTAATTTAATTTAATTTATTTACTTACTTATTACAACTACTGCTTATCACTTAAACGCAGCGCTGTACAGATATACCCAACATAAAGACAGTCCCTGCTCCACAGAACGTACAATCTAATCATGACAAAACAACACAGACAGCTACAAACAAGGCTTTTTTACACGGACGCCCCCCTCGCTCGTACACCTGGGCAGGTGGGGATGGGCACCCGTGCGAATGTCACGATAGGTGCAGGGGGGATGGGGGGTGCCCGTGGGAACGCCTCAGGCAGTGGGTGGGGGTGCGTGCCCGGTCCCGCGCGCCACTCACCTCCACCCACGCATGGAGCAATGGGCACCAATGCCTGATTCTCTGTGCATTGTGATGGGTGGAGGCGGGTGGGTGTCCGTGAGAACGCACCCCCTCCCCACTGCCCACCTAGCCTCGCCGCACTGCCAGCCATTTGAAAGGGGCCTCAAAGTCTTCCTATGAATAATGGACTGCAGGATTCAGGGATTCAGTAGATTTATTCATTTCAGTTACAATGGTTGAAATCCATAAGGCTACGATAAGCAGAGGGCCCGGGTTAATGATTTAAAGGTGATCTTGAAGATGTGGGCCTTTAGGTAGGACTTGACTATGGCCAGGGAAGTGTCCTGATGCATTCCCTTGGGAAATTCTTCCAAGCGTACGATGCAGCAAGGTGGAAAGGGCGGAGTCGGGAGTTGACGATGGAGGAGAAGGGCACAGATAAGAGCATCTTGCCTGATGAACAGAGGTCACAAGCAGGGGTGTAGGGGGAGATAAGAGAGGAGAGGTCCTGAGGACCTGCAGAGTGAAGACACTTGTAGGTGAGTAGCAGAAGCGATTTATTTAGCGTGAGTAGGAGAGTAGGAGTAGGAGAAGCTATTTCTTTAGCGTGAGTAGGAGCGTAGGAGTAGGAGAGTAGGAATAGGAGCATGAGTAGGAGAAGCTATTTCTTTAGCGTGAGTAGGAGCGTAGGAGTAGGAGAGTAGGAATAGGAGCATGAGTAGGAGAAGCTATTTCTTTAGTATGAGTACGAGTGTGAGTAGGAGAAGCTATTTATTTAGCATGAGTAGGAGCGTGAGTAGAAGCTATTTCTTTAGCATGAGTAGGAGCGTGAGTAGAAGCTATTTCTTTAGCGTGAGAAGGAGCGTGAGTAGGAGAAGCTATTTCTTTAGCGTGAGTAGGAGTGTAGGAGTAGGAGAGTAGGAATAGGAGCATGAGTAGGAGAAGCTATTTCTTTAGCATGAGAAGGAGCGTGAGTAGGAGAAGCTATTTATTTAGCGTGAGTAGGAGAGTAGGAGCGTGAGTAGAAGCTATTTCTTTAGCGTGAGAAGGAGCATGAGTAGAAGTAAGAGCGTGAGTAGGAGAAGCTATTTATTTAGCGTGAGTAGGAGCATGAATAGAAGTAAGAGCATGAGTAGGAGAAGCTATTTATTTATTTGCTGTTTGTTTGTTTGAATTTTTACCCCACCCTTCCCAATAAAGCTCAGGGTGGCTTTACAACATCTAAAAACATATAGAAACAGCTAAACCCCCCAAACTTAACCTTACTGCAGCCTTTTCCCTAACCCACCATCCAACCCCACTCAGCTCTATCCCTGTCTACCAAAGCCCTGGCCAAACAGAAAGGTCCTACATCTCTTCTGGAAGACGAGCAGGCTCGGGCTTAAGCAGATCTCTAAGAAGAGGGGGTTCCATAATTGTGGGGCAGCCCCCATGAACAACACCCCTGTGGGCACTTCTTGTGAAAACTTCACAGGCAGATGGTACCCACAAGTGGTCGCTCCTGGCCGACCTCAGAGGTCATGACAGAACATAAGGGAAGAGGTGTCTTTCAGATACCTGGGACCCAAGCCATTTATTTTATTTATTTATATCAACATTTATATGCTGCCCCCTCCTGCCTCAGGCATCTCAGGGCGTCTCACAACATTTAAAAAACATTTTAAAACATCAAAACAAACAATAATAATGACAATTTTAAAAACCAATATAAATCCCCATCCCCCCCACCCGTAACCCAACCCACCCACCCCATCTCCCTTGGGAAAGGCCCGGCAAAACAGCCAGGTCCTACACTGTCTGCGGAAAGAGGGGAGGCTGGCAGCCAAGTGGATCTCCGACCGGAGGGAGTTCCACAGCCGCGGCGCGGCCAGGGAGAAGGTCCTCATAGTGGACACCCAGGGGACCTCGAGGAGGGCGCCCCCGGCCGACCGCAGGGGTCGTTCCAGGACCTGGAGGGTGAGGCGGTCCTGCAGGTAGGTGGGGCCCAAGCCGTTTAGGGCTTTAAAGGTCAGCACCAACACCTTGAATTGGGCCCAGAAACCTATCAGCAGCCAGTGCAGAGAGCGAAGCACCAGTGTAATATGCTCGCATCAGCCCATCCCCGTTAAGAGATGGGCCGCCGCATTCTGTACCCGCTGCAGCTTCCGAACCAGCACCAAGGGTAGCGCCACGTAGAGTGCGTAGCAGTAATCCAGTCTCAAGGTAATAAAAGCATGGATGACCGTGGCCAGATTTGAGTCCGAGACATACAGCCTAAGCCGGCACACCAGATGTAACTGGCGAAATGCCCCCTTCGTCACAGCCGCCACCTGGGCATCCAGGTGGAGCTGTGGGTCCAGGAACACCGCCAGACTCCGGACCTGAGAAACCAGGGGAGGGAAGACCCCATCAATGATGGGAGCCACCACTCCCTCGGCCCTCCCCACAACCATTACCTCCGTCTTGTCAGGATTTAGTCTCAGGCGGCTCGCCCTCATCCAATCCCCTGCAGCGGACAGACACCAGGTAAGCACCGAGACTGCCAGGCCTGAGTCGGAGGAAAATGAGAGAGAGAGCTGGGTGTTGTCAGCGTATTGATGACATCTCACTCCATGCTCCCTAACAACCTCTCCCAAAGGCTGAATGTACACGTTGAACAAGAGAGGGGATAANCCGGTCCAAGTCATGGGAGAGGTCGTCGGCCAAGGCCAGAAGCGCAGTCTCTGTGCCATAACCCGGACGGAAGCCAGACTGCGAGAAATCGAGAAAATTAACCTGCTCCAAATGCCCCTGAAGCTGCTGAGCCACCCCCCGTTCAATAACCTTCCCTAAAAAGGGAAGGTTAGAGACTGGCCGATAACTGGCAGAAGCGTCAACATCCAAAGATGGTTTCATGAGCAGGGGCCGCACCACCACCTCCTTGAGACAATCCGGCACCCTGCCCTCCCCAAGGGAGGCATTGACTATCCCTGCCAGCAGTGGGCCCCATGTCTCCCGGCTGGCCTTAACCAGCCAGGACGGACATGGATCTAGTTCACAATAGGTGGCTCAAACAGTCCCAAGAACATCCCCCGCATCTGAGGGCGACACCGCCCGAAACTCATCCCATAAAACAGGACCAGATGGGGCTTCTACTGCCTCTGACCCGTTCTCTGCTAAAAAAAAAAGTCGCATAAAAACTGTGGTGAATTTGAGCGATTTTATCCGCAAAAAAGTCCCCAAACAAATCACAGCGAGCATTTGATGGTTCTACGTCTGGGCAGAGGGAGGCTGGACTGACCAGCCCCTTCACCACCCGGAACAGCTCAGCCTGGAGGGACTTAGAGGACGCAATGAGGGCAGCAAAGAAAAACTTCTTTGCTGTTCGCACCGCAACGGCATAGGTACGTAACCAGACTCTATGCTGCAACCGGTCAACTTGTCTCTCCCTCTGTTCCCCCTTCCCTGTCTCCCCTCCCCCTGCCTTTAGATTGTAAGCTTTCGGGCAGGGACCATGTCTATCTTATTCTCTGTAAAGCGCCAGGTACATCTCTGGCGCTATATAAATGCTTATAATAATAATTATTATTATTATTTTTATAAGCATATATTTATAGCACCAGAAATGTACCTGGCGCATAGACATGGTCCCTGCCCGAGAGCTTACAATCTAAAGGCAGAGGGAGGGGAGACAGGGAAGTTTATTATTATTATTATTAATAATAATAATAATCATCATCATCATCATCGCTCTAACTGCCGCCCTTCTGTCACGGGGGTAGGGGAAGTTGGAGCGGAAATGGGGCCCAAGACCACGAGGATTCCTTTCCCTGCACACCCACGGACCAGTCACGCGCCTGAGCCCTCGCGTGGGAGGAATCTATCGAGGTGTAAATGCCCGTAGGATAGTATGTGGATCACTAAGCCTCACGGAGGGCGCCAAGCGGTTGTAGGGAGTCTCCAGCCAATTCCCACGCACACTCAGAGAACCCGCACCAGTAGGGGGGATGGGCAACAATGTGCAGCTTGTAGGGGGAAACCAGGAAGGGGGGCCCAGGCACAGGGGAGAAGGGAAGGGGGGATGCAGGCGGAGGGGGAAGGGGGAACCGGAAGGGACTCACCGCACTCTTGCACTCTCCACATGCACTCAGGGATTACAAGGGAGGTTCCAACACTCGCTCACTAACTCAGGCAAGTAGGGACTCAAACTATGTAGCAATACAGTGTAGCACAATCAAACACGTAGCTTCCTCTCTGGCGGGTCTCTCCGTATCAAATCACCAGCGCCGACTGAATTGCGGCGCTGTTTTTCTCTCTGAGGCGCGCTGAGCAACGTACGGGGGTGTGTGGCCTCACCTGATCTGACAGTCTGCTCCAGCCCAGCATCCCACCTGTCAGGTGGTACCACCATCACCCGCTGCGCCGGAGCAGGGGGGGGGAGGCAGGCGCTGTGGCCGGCCACACATCTGACAGCAGTGTGCTTGGCTGCACCTCAAGGGCGGGAGGTAAGTCCACAGACCTGCCTCGGGACTCGTGCCCCCGCTATGGGCGGCCCCAGCAGGGGGCACTGACACCTACCTGCTTCATCTGCAGCAGCTCCCCGGTATACCACAGGGAGCTGCGTTGTCGGCAATTCAGGAGCGGACGCCTGGGAGCCACGCTGTCAATGGCCTCCATTAGCACAGTATTCCACCTGGACACGAGGTCATCGAGTGAACGGCCATTGAGGTCAGAGGAAACATCCCCTAGGGATATCTGGAACCTTTCAGGTTCCATAAGTCTTCCGGGGCAAACCAACCTAACTGGTTCCAATCCACACCCTCCCAGGGGCCGACATGTGCCAGGATATCCGCCCGGAGGAAATGATGATCCGTCCATGACAAGGACACTGTTGCTACCTCCCCCACCAACGGATCCCCCGCCTGAAGGCCAAAATATCATGTCCAGGGTATGCCCTCCAACATGTGTGGGAACCACTACTCGCTGAGACAGGGCCATGGCGGCCATGAACTCACGCTCTGCTCCTCCAAGACTGGGTATTGAAGTCCCCCAGAACTATCGTCCTGGGGGACCGCAAAATCACCTCCGACACTAGCTCGGTCGTGCGTGCAGGGAGGCTGCTGTACAGGTGGGTGCATGGTATATCAGCAGTATCCCCATTCTGTCTCCGGCCAAATCCAACCCCAGATGAAGACCCTCTATACCCATGATAGATTGCACAGGAAATCTCCTCACAGACCAGACATCCTTAAAAATAAAGGCTACACCACCCCCTGCCTCCACTGTCCCTCCAGCCGCTGCTGATGCTGCACAGAGTACCCAGCCAGAACAAGATCAGCCAATATAGGCCCTGATTCATTGTCCAGCCAGGTCTCTGTGACACACGCGAGGTCAGCCGCCTGGCCCAGGATCAACTCCCAGACCGCAGTTGACTTGTTAGCCACCGACCTTGCATTTATCAGCATCAGACCAAGGCCAGGGGCCCTCTGAACGCTGATCACATCACCACCTGCCTGGGGGCCAGTGAGTGGGACAGAAACACTGGCTCCCAGGGCTTTATAGGTCAAAATCAGCACCTTGAATTGTGTCCAGAAAATGATTGGCAGCCAATGCAGACTCTGGAGCGCTGGTGTAATGCTCTCCCGGTGATTTGCCCCCAACAGAAGACAGGCTGCCACATCAAAGAAGCCATCTTTGCTGAAGAAGCCATCTTTGGATGCGGACGCACTCGCCAGCTACCAACCCGTCTTTAATCTTCCCTTTTTAGGGAAGGTTATTGAATGGACAGTGGCTCGGCAGCTCTAGGTGCATCTTGATGGCATCGGTTTCCTTGACCCATTTCAATCTGGGTTCCGCCCCGGCTATCGTACAGAGACGGCATTGGTGGCCTTGGCGGACGATCTCTACCGGGAGATGAACGCAGGATGTTCAACACTTCTGGTCCTGCTAGATCTCTCGACCGCTTTTGATACAGTGGACCATGGGCTGCTGTTGAGACAATTGCGAGCCATGGGGGGGTCTGGACAGGACTGTCCTTGAGTGGTTCCGCTCATTCCTCTCAGGGAGAAGCCAGCGGGTTGTCCTGGGGGCTGAGGCTTCCAGCCCCCGGGCCCTGGAATGTGGCATTCCGCAAGGGTCCATTCTGTCTCCATTATTGTTTAATGTGTATATGCACCCTTGGGGGACATCGTGAGAGGGTTTGGTGTGCGTTGCCACCAATATGCTGATGACACCCAGCTTTACCTCTCTTTTCCAACTGACCGAGGTCCTGCCGTCTCAGTACTGTCCCATTGTTTGGAGGCCGTGGCGGATTGGTTATGGCAGAGCAGACTGAAGCTCAATCCTGATAAGATGGAGGTGATGGAAGTGGGCAGGGCGAGGGAGGTGTCGGCTCCCCATGTAGAGGGGCCCCACCCTCCTGTAGCCCAGCAGGTTCAGAGTCTGGAGGTATTGTTGGACTCAGATCTCCACCTGGATCGGCAGGTGGAGGCGGTGGCTAAAGCCGCCTTCCACCAGCTGTATCTGGTGTGGAGACTGTGTCCGTATGTCTCCAGACCCAACCTGGCCACTATTATCCATGCCTTCATCACCTCGAGGCTGGACTACTGGAACGCGCTCTACGTGGGGCTTCCCTTGACTCTGGTTCAGAGGCTGCAGCTAGTGCAGAATGCGGCAGCTCGTCTCCTAATGGGGACGAGCCGGCGGGAGCACATCACCCCCATGCTCCGCATGCTGCACTGGCTGCCTATAGTGTACTGAGCCAGATTCAAGGTGTTGGTTTTGGCCTAAAAGGCCCTATACGGTCTTGGCCCTTCATGTTGGAATTTTATTAATGGTCAAGTAGTAGTAGTAGTAATCAACATCTTGGAGATTGTTTCTAGATTAAAATAATCTACTTTATTGAGAAGTACATTGTGATAGGAAAGGCCTATCCTTAGGTCTTTCTAGCTAGCTGCCACCAGCATGGTGGCCGGACATGTTGAAGGTCAGAGAGAGAATTTAGGAATGGCGAAAGGTCAGGAAGAAGGAGGAAGTCCAGTGGAGCTTCCTGGGCGCTTAGAAGCAGAGATCAGGAAAGGTTAAAGTGACACTCACGCTAACTCACTATCTCTACTCCCAAATGCCCCTAGTGGTCATTAGGGTTTGTTGGTGCAAAAGGTCGATGTCATCTGGAGCTGTTTTTCCAACACCCCTTCTCATCGCCTGTTGCACCGGCTCATGACTCCCATTTGCTCACGTAGCATCTGGAATCGATCCCTTGGTAGTGGCTTGGTCAGTCCATCTGCCACCATTTCTTCAGTTGGGCAATACTTCAACTCAATTAGCCCTTCTTCCTGTGCCTCTCAAACATAGTGGTACTTTATGTCAATGTGCTTCGTTCGAGACTTGGCCTTCTCCATTTGTAAGAGTTTAATGCAACTCTGGTTGTCCTCAAACATCGTGGTAGGCTTTGGCTCTTCAATTCCAAAGTCCAACAGCAGCTTGTGTGTCCACACAACTTCCCTGCATGCTTCACTAGCTGATATGTATTCTGCTTCTGTTGATGAGAGTGCAACAAGTGACTGCTTCCTGCTAGTCCAACTTATGGCTCCATCTCCATAGAGAAACAGGTGTCCACTGGTGGACTTGCGATCAGCTATGTCTTCAGCCCAATCTGCATCCATGTATCCCACCAGTCTAGGGTTGCTGCTTACTGGAATCTTCAATGCGTAGTGCGCGGTACCCTTCAGGTATCTCCCCAGTCTCTTGACTGCAGTCCAGTCATTCTTGGTTGGGGCACTTACTTTCCTGCTTAAGATTCCCACCGCTGTGGCAATATCTGGCCTTGTCACTGTGGCTATGTACAAAAGCTTGCCAATCGCTTTTCTGTACTGGTTGTTGCCTGCCAGAGGCTCATCATCTTCCCTTTGTTTCAGGAAATTGACATCCATTGGTGTTCTGACTTCATTGGCATCTGTCAGTCCCAGACATTCCAAAAGATCCTTGATCTTTGCTTTCTGGTTGAGAAGATAACTTCCATCTTCTTCTTTTTCTATTTGAATGCCAAGGTAGTGTGAGATGCTTCCAAGTTCCTTCACCTCTACTTCCTTGTTTAGGTGCTCAACAATCTCGTGACTGTCTTGCTCCTGTTCACAACAGATGATCAGATCATCAACATAAGTCAGGATATAAGTCCACTTATTGTTTCTGAATCTTGAGTACAGGCAGGGGTCAGCTTTTCCTTGTGTGAACCCTTCCTTAAGCAGTAGCTGATTCAGTTTCTCATTCCATGCTCTAGCTGCTTGCTTCAAGCCATAAATGCTCTTCTGGAGTTTGCATACAAGCTTCTCCCTTCCAGGTTGCTCGAAGCCTGGTGGCTGCTGCATATAGATGTCTTCCTCAAGTTCTCCATTCAGGAATGCAGTTTTGACATCTAAATGGTTAACATGCATCTTTCTGGAAGCTGCTATGCTAAGTAGTGTTCTGATGGAAGTGTGCTTGACAACTGGTGCAAATGTTTCATCATAGTCTTCTCCATATATTTGGGAGTATCCCTTGGCTACTAGTCTGGCTTTGTAGCGCTGTACATCCCCTTCTGCATCTTGCTTGATTTTGAAGACCCATTTGCAACCTACAGGTTTTCTTCCAGCAGGTAGTTCCATAAGTGTCCAGGTTTTGTTCTTGTGTAGAGATTCAATCTCTTCCTTTGCTGCTTTCCTCCATTTTTCAGCTTCATGGGTTGGCATCCTGTCAACATCCTTCCATGTGCTGGGTTCTTGCAGCTCTGCACTTGTGGTGAGGTAGGAGTATTTCAAGGGTGGAACTCCTTTGTTGGACCTCTGTGAGCGCCTGGGTTCTGGCTCAGCTTCTGTGACCCCTTCTGAATCTGCAGCTTCTGTAACCCCTTCTGAATCTGCAGCTGGTTCTGGTTCACAGATTGGCATTTGGTAGCTGAAGGCCTGCTCACTTGGTTCCTCTTGCATCTGGATCCTTGGCTCCAGGTCTGGTAATTCACCTTTGGTTGGTCTGTGTCTTTCATCAAAGTACACAACATTGCAAATTTCAATATTACCAGTTTCAACATCAAGAATTCTGTATCCTTTGCCTCCTAAAACATATCCACATAAAACTCCTTTCTTGCTTCTGCAATTCAACTTGTTTCTCTTTGCCTTTGGTATATATGCATACACATCACAACCAAAAACTCTGATGTGATTTAGGCTAGGCTTGTGTCCAAACCACAGTTCAAATGGAGTTTTCTCTATGGCTTTAGTTGGCAATCTGTTCTGCAGATAGCTGGCAGTCATCACTGCTTCTCCCCAGAACTTGCTTGGCAAACTTGCATCTTTCAACATACATCTTGCCATCTCCATTAGGGTTCTATTTTTCCTTTCTGCAACACCATTCTGCTCAGGAGAGTATGGGGCTGTAGTCTCATGCTCAATTCCCTGTTCTCTCAGAAAGGATTTCATTTCGTTTGAGGTGTATTCGCCTCCATTGTCTGACCTTAGTCTCTGAGGCTTTCTCCCAAACTTGTTGCTGACCAATGCAACATACTCTTTAAACTTTTCAAACACTTGACTTTTCTCTCTCAAAGTGTAAACATAGGCAAATCTTGAGAAATCATCAATAAAAGTAACTATGTACAGGTTTCCTCCAATGCTCCTTTGCAGAGGACCTGATACATCACTGTGAATCAACTCTAGAGGGCGCTGAGACTTTCTCTCCTCTAGCTTGTGGAAAGCTGGCTTAACACTTTTTGCAGAAATGCAACATCCACATTTGTCTAAGTTCTCAGTACACAGTTTCAGTTTAAAGTCTTTAATTAAATTCCTCTTCTCAAGTTGGCGAATTGAATTAACATCTCTATGTCCCATTCTGCGATGCCAAGTTTTATCACAGTCTCTGTGGGTGCACTTGAGATTGCTTGCTAAATTTGCATTTTCACTGACACTATGGACTTCAAAGAGCTCACTATCTCCCAGAGATGCATACAGGATTGAGTCACCATCTCTTGTTACAAGGCAATGATCATCCATGAATTCAAACTTGCAGCCATTTTTCACTCCATATTTCACAGAAATTAAATTGTTTTTCAACGAGGGCACATACAGAGCCTTATGTATGATTACTTGTTCAATTTCACCATCTGGGAGCTTACAAAATATTTTTGCTTGACCACGCCCTTCTGAAAAGACCTTTCTCCCATCTGCTAGAGAAATAGGTACTTTGTGATCCAATTCAATTTCTGAAAACATTTCTATATCCTTGAGGAGATTTTCAGTTGCTCCAGAATCAATATAGATCACATCATCTTTTACTTTTGACATGGCGTTAAAACCTTTAATTTTCTCTTTCTCCTTCTGTTTAGAGCTAGCAGTTTTCTCCAGGCTCTCTGTCTGGCTCTTAATGGGTGCTTTAGATTTCCCCATTGTCTTGGCACTTGGGCAATTAACACGTAGGTGTGTTTCACTACCACAGGAAAAACATCCTTTCTTTACTCCTTTCTTTGAGCTAAAGGCTGTAACTTGATCTGTAGAGGTTTGCTTTGCCCTTTTGATAAAGCATTCATGCAACTTGCTAGATAGATAGTCCAATTCAATAACTTTATCTGAAATATCTATAGCAGTTTTCAAATATTCATAAGAAGCTGGTAAAGAGTTCAAGACAAAAGCCACAATCCCAGTGTCTCCAATATCTATTCCCAAAACCTTCAGTCTTCTTGCTAGGCATTGTATTTCACTTATATGCTCAGTAGGATTTTCATTTTCTCTGAGTTTCATATTGCACAGTCTCTGTATTATAGAGATGGCTTCGCTGGGGCTCTTTCTGTTATAAAGAGTTTCCAGCCTTTTCCAGATTTCACTGGCTAAAGTAACATTTTCAAAATGTATAAACAGCTTAGGACTTACATTGATTCCTAGAATCCCAAGAGCTTTTTCATTTTGTCTGTCCCAATGCTTTTGTTCAGCTCCTGCAGCCGTTGGTCTTTCTGTTGTTAGCACCTCATAAAGACCTTGACTCTTCAAGCAAGATTGCATGAGGAAACTCCACTCTTTGAAATTCGCTCCTTCCAGCTTTGGAATGTTGAAGTTCCCTTGAGTTTTCTCCATGCTGCTTGTCTTGTTCCAAAACAAAAACCAGGTACAAAAATAAGCTGTGCTTTTCTCCAACGAGATTCAATTCGAATTCCAAAAAATCTGTTAGGATCTTCAGGAGGATTCTGGGCCCATAACCCTATGTTGGGAATTTTTATTAATGGTTAGAAAAACAAAACCCCAAAAGCAGCTTGAATTGTTAGTAGCAACAGCTTAGTAGTAATCAACACCTTGGAGATTGTTTCTAGGTTAAAGTAAACTACTTTATTGAGAAGTACATTGTGATAGGAAAGGCCTATCCCTAGTCTTACTAGCTAGGTGCCACCAGCATGGTGGCCAGACATGTTGAAGGTCAGAGAGAGAATTTAGGAATGATGGAGAATGGTCAGGAAGAAGGAGGAAGTCCAAATAGGAACTTCCTGGGCACATCCCACCTGGGAGGGGGGCTTAGAAGCAGAGATCAGGAAAGGTTAAGTGACACTTACACTAACTCACTATCTCTACTCCCAAATGCCCCTAGTGGTCATTAGGGTTTGTTGGTGCAAAAGGTGATGTCATCTGGAGCTGTTTTTCCAACACTTCATACCTCAGGGACCGCCTCACCCTCCATGCCCCAGAACGACACATGCGGCTCCGCTGGGGGCGCCTTCTTGGAGGTACTGCTTGTAAAACAGGGGGCCACAATGGAGAGGGCATTCTCGGTGGCTGTGCCACGATTGTGGAACTCCCTCCCAGAGGAAGCCCATCTGGCCCCAAGTTCGTTGGCCTTCCGCCGGACCTGCAAGACTTGGCTGTTCTCCCAGGCCTTCGGAGAAGGGGTGGGGAGGTTGGGATAATTAAAATGGGGGGGGGGTCTTTTAGATGGGTTTGAAAATGTTTTTATTTGTTGTGTTTTATTGTTTCTATTTTTGTGTTGTATGCTGCCCCGAGATGCCATGGGCATGAAGGGGCAGCTAATAAATTTAAATAAATAAAATAATCATCAAGGGCAGCCCCACATAGAGTACATTGCCGTAGTCTAGCCTTGTGGTTATGAAGGAATCCAAAGCTGATTAAAAAGGTTACAATCTTCTCACCAGATGAAATTGGTGAAAAGCGCTCCTGGTCACCACCACAACCTGGCAATCCAGGCACAACAATGAATCCAAGAGCAGCCGAAGACGGCAAAGCTGAGTGACCAAAGAAGGTCTATCAGTAACGGAGTTCCTCTGTCCCCCAGATCACAAGGCTGGTCAACCATCATCACTTCGGTCTTGCCTGGATTCAGCAAAGAAAGGGTTAAACTTCCAAAGACAAAGCATTTGCTTGGGCATGGTTGGGATGACAGTGGCCAATGTCTCCATCAGTGGCCACTCTGCTATTGTGGTACTAAACTTGCCTGTTCCTTGTGTGAATCCAGACCAAAAGGCATGGAATTCCGCCAGGAATAGGGCTGAATCAAACAGGTACATAGTTGCTCATGAAAAATGCTTGCAATTTTGAGTACCAGGACTGAGAGCTCATCAAGCTCTTGGTCCCAGTACAAGTTTTGGTGAGCACAAGATAAAAAATAACAAAATATTCATTGTGCATGAGCAAGTGGCCACGAGGACGTTTTGCACATGGAGAAAAGGGCCACCACCCTTAGCCAAAATGGTGGCAATAGCATCACCACCATTTTGGTTAAGGGTAGCAGATTGTACTTTCACAAAATGGATGCCGGGCTATTTTGCACATGCGCCAAGTGGCTGCTGTCCTTAACCAAAATGGCGGCAATGCTTCATTCATTTGTTCGTTCATTCATTCACAGCTATTTATTTTGCTCACTGAGGATTTGGCAAAGCAGTTCCGCTTCTCAGTTCATCACGGGATAAACCGAGAACCAGGATTTTGTCGAGATTGCTTCCTTTTGTGAGCAGTCGTTTGAGCCCTGCCCAGGAATTCTTTGCTGGAGAAGCTGCAGAGCTAGAGAGGTTTGAAGTTGCTGAGGTGCAGAATAGGCTCTCAAATCAGCCTGCAATCTGGAAAATAAAGGATGATGCCCCAGGGATCCTCATGGCAAGGTCAAGTAGAAAGGCTAAATCAGGAGTGAAGAATCTTTTCTTTCCCACTGAAAATCCCTACAAACTCCATTGGCCAGATAGGAGTTGGGGATGGGGCTGTGTTCTGGACTGGGGAAGACAGGTCTAAATCATGGATCTACCACCCCATGGATCCATCCCCCATCCTTAAGTGCCTGCCCTCATCTCCACTCCATTCCCCATAACTCACCCTTTCAGTGCTTTGGGGCTAGGAACTGGATCAAGGAACTGGAAGGGGGGCTATGTAATGGGTTGGGTGTGGACCCTTTAAGGAGCTGTGGCTTGTGCCTTGGCTCCGCCCCTCCATGGACTATAAAAGCCTGAAAGTCCAGCTGCTCTGGCAGTGAGTACCTGGCTCTGGGAGAGAGCAGACCACCTCAGGTAGAGCTGGCTGGCCGGCCACTTGGAGGTCTCCAAGGTGCTGACTTGGGTAGAAGACTGGGGGCCTTCATGCAGGGCCTACTGTGTGTATAAACATAAAGCGAACGCGGTTCGGACCGAACTCGACCAGTTCGGTCGACTGAACCGAACTTCCGAACTGAATCGAATTTCCGAACTCGGTTCTGTTCGCCCATCCCTATAAGATAATATTCCATTTACTTCAATGGGGTTTGAATTTCTGAACTCTGTTCGCAAGTTCGGAGTTCGGACCGAACTCAAATAGTTCGGTCGACCGAACCGAACTTCCGAACCGAACTCGATTTTCGAACTGAACCGAACCAAATTTCCGAACTCGGTTCTGTTCGCCCATCCCTAATAAGAGAATGTGTAGTTCCAAAAGGGTTTCCTGTCCCATTCTCTAAGTTGTTGCAACTTTCATTCTGGCTTGTACACTATAAGACTTTCATACAATCTTTCATATCATGGTTACATTCCTTTCTTAATATTGAATAATATAACACCAAACATGGCTATACAATACTAATAGAGACTAGTCATTTGTGAACATGTATGTAACATGTGTGTTGGTTTCCTGATCTTTACCACAATTATGTAAGAGTTTGGTGAATAAAGGACGAGCATTGCTGAAGATTTGTCCAAGTCTGGATTTTTTTGCGAACTTTTATAGTCAAAATCCCGGGCAGCTGGGCTGTCTTCCCATATGTCAAATGCTACCTACACCTGGGAGTGGACAACTAACTACACATAGACCTCCTGGGTCCATCTAGCCCAGCAGCCTGTCTCTGACAGTAGTTAAAAGTTTGAAGTTATTTCTAAATGCTTTTGATGTGGGGATGCTTATAAAAGCCAGCCACTTGCTATACATTTACACACACACACAATGTCACTCTGAGGGCGAATGGGATTGTGCAACAGCCCCGTATCTCTGATGAGTTCCTAGTGCTTTTCCACACCGCCGAGTCCTCAACAGTTCCTCTGCTAGCCATCCAGGGGTCTTGCGTCAGACTGAAACGAACATAACGTTTCTCTTCCAAAGATAATTCACACATGAATTCATTCCTGCTAACGCATTGAGAAGCTTGTTCCTTGATGAGAAGCAAGAAAAAAAAACGAGATTAAATTTCAGTCCTAGTCCTATTGTGTCTCCTTCCCAGAGAGACTCCCTGGGGTGCCAGCCCTGTTCTCGTCCCCAGAGGTGATCTCTGAATCTCTGCCATGATCAACTGGAGACCATCTTGGGATTTCAGTAGATCCCAATCTACCTCTTGGCCAACCACTCCTGCACTAACGAATATCCAAATTGGTCTGTTCACCACTGCAAAATTCAGATCTTTATTTCCTCCATTTTGGTACTGGAGTCCTTGCAGTGGTTTGTGCTCAATACTTTGACGTTTTGGCCCTCAGTATTGTGGTCAATTCAGCGGGATGATTTGGTGGATTAATTTTTTTTTATTATGAATGTGACTGCTGCATATGGGCTGATCACATTCATGTTTATTTTTTAAATTATATTTTTAAATAAAACTTCCCCACGGAGTACCACTGGAAAGAGCAAAGCTTGGCGCACCCAAATATCAAAGTGACCAAAATGCTGAAATGGCCCATATTGCCACACGCAAGGACTGGAAACCAATTGGCTTCAGTAAAACGTGTTTCAGTAGGCCGGATTTGTCAAATTCTGTATTCTCTTTGGATATTTGTCTAGTCTGGAGTCTAAAGTGAAGATTTAAGAATCAGGAGACGTCTGTTGGCTTCCTAGCTCTTCTCCGATGCTGCTATGAGCTCTTGGGTGGGGGCGCCTCTGTTCTGTGCCTCAGTTTCCACATGTAGGAACCTACTGCACCTCTTTCTCTAAGGGTCTCACAAAGTTGACTTTATCTTCACTCCCCAGTGCCGGCTGTTACTGGCTGGGTGGTAGTGGTACTAGGAACTCTATGTTGAGATCTTGCTGCTACATCCAAGCAGGAGGTAAGCATGGGATCAATCAGTCTTGACTTTTACAAACCCATGCTGGGGAATGGGTCGTCCTGCCTCCAAATTTGGAAGGAATCGAATGGGGGCTTGGTAGACTCTTAAATGTCTCTTTTTGTTTTTCGAAATAGCCTCGGCGTCAATATTCCGAGGTATAGGAGGTTTGTCTGCTTCAGTGGTGCATGACCAAATCTCATTTGCGTCAGGGGAAACAGAGGAGGGGACCCTTCGCAGCAGACGAGAATGACGTGGCTTCTCATGTAATTAGCCTGCGACGTGGTGGCTGCTTTGCCTTTTGTTGACAATATAGCACTGACGTCTAAAGCCATTACCAGAAGAGGAGGCAAAATGTACCCACAGCTCC
>QEPC01008216.1:3321155-3337350 GCA_003113815.1 Sphenodon punctatus
TTGATTATGATGGATTCCCAATAATTAATATTATATAAGATGTTGAATGACCATTATAAAAAGTTTCTTTACAATCCGTATTCTGCATGTTGGCTATGACCTGCAAACCACTCCATTGAAGCCCATGGATCATGCTCTGTTGTCTATGTTCCTACAGAGGAAGTTTTCTCTGTGTAGGATAATAGTGGCCAGTATTGAACAGGGAAGTCTTGAATTGTAGAGGTGGGAGGTAGCTAAGAACCATCTTGCCCAGCAAGAAATAATGTAACTGATCAAGGTGCCCAACAGTAGATGGGCTCAATTCGTGTTTATGTCTAATCCATGATCCACAAACTACTTACTAAATTGCAGGCTTCAATGGAGCAACTCAAGAGTAAGTATTTTGTGGATCACAGCCTTGAGCTATAAAGTTTAGTGCTAGGAAACTTTGCAGGCAGAACAAATGTCATCAAGAAGTCAAAATCACACAAAGTTCCTCAAGGTTTCTATTTGAATCCAGTCCCATTTTAAATTGAGATTATGAACTGGTTTACACACTGGGTGCTTTTAGATCATGGACAGCAGCCCTGCCTCTCCCCCCCAGCCCATCTTTCCAAAGGTGGCTCACTAGAAGTGCAGGCGGAGCCTGCTCCTGAGCATCCTGGACCACCACCGGTGGAGCAGGCAATCCAAAGCTGGGGGACCAGCCCAAAGCAGAGCAGCACTCTATTGGATGCACAGGCCTATGCTGCTGCTCTGCCTCAAGCTGGCCCTTGCCCCGGGCAACACCGTAGCATTGCAGATGCTCTAGTCTGCAACTCTATGGTATGGGGGGAGGCACCACTGAGTAGATTGTGGGCCTGGGAACCCACTGAGTCTGTTTAAACCCAACCCAGGCAGAGCTGGATGCACGCAGATGCAACGGAGCAGCTCCAGAGGTAACTACCCCAGGTTCGTCTGAAAGCATCCACTGTGACTTTCATGCTCTTTTCCCAATGCCCACAGTCACTCCTGAGTACAACTCCTGCTCCCTTCCCTCCTCTAAACCTTCCAAGGGAGAGACCCACTCCCATTGTCTTTGAGGGGCTGGGCTCTGCCCAAGTGTCTCAGCTTTACCCCAGGCAGAAAGCTAATCTATTACCATATGGACAAATGTGCACAGGCTTAATATACACGGGGAGATCAATAAGATAAGAGATGCAGCACTTACTAATTAACCTTGTTTAGGAAAACTTTAGGGACCTGATACATTTCCCATATAAATCAATTGGGGATCTTTCTGTCGGGTTTCCGGCCCTTCAGGGCAGGGAAAGTGAATCCTTGAGTGATTCTCTTTAGCGATCAAGATCAAATGGCGTAGAGCTCTTTTCATTTTAGAATAATCTCCAAATCTTTTTGACAGAAGGAAATTTCAGAGAGTTGAGGAAGGCTGGAAGGAAACATAGACTTCCTCTTCCATGTAGAAACTAAGGCCTTGTTGATATGATCGAGTGACTCTGGGAGCCAGTGTGGCCTAGAGGCTGGTGTGGTGGCCTTGCAAATAGGAGATTTGAGTTTGAATCCTGGACTTACTGGGAGGCCTCAGGCGAGTTACAATTCTCTTAGCTTCATCTCCCTCAATGCAAAATGGGGGCATCAGCGATAGCTTTGGCCAGCTGGGTGGTGTAGGGAAATAGAATGAGGTTCCACAGTCTCTAAAGGTACTAGAACAAGGCGACACTCCATGAAATTAACTGGCAGCAGATTTAAAACAAATAAGAGAAACAATATTTTTTTTTCCACTCAGTGCACAATTAACTTGTGGAATTTACTGCCAGAGGAAGTGGTGGAGGCAGGTAGTGCAGCTAGTTTTAAAAAGGGACTGGATACGTTCTTGGAGGATAGGTCCATTAATGGCTATTAGCCAAGTAGGCGTGGAGGATGTAACCTCTTAGTGTTGGGGGCTGGAACAACAGGGAATGAATTGCCCATTGTGACCTGTTGGGGACTTCTCCCAAGAGACAGAGATTGGCCACCGTCGGAGACAGGATGCTGGGCTTGATGGACCCTTGGTCTGACCCAGTCTGGCACTACCTATGTTCTTATGAACATTTTTCTTCCAGGGCCAATCCTGTGGATTGACAAAGTTTCCATTGACCCGTGGAGCCAGGGTTTCCCCTTTGGTTTGATTTCAAATTGGGGTCGTACAAACTTTTTTTTTTAATTGAATCTACTTCAGATTACTTTCCTAGGGAATCCACACAATCAAACCCATCAAGAATCCGGGTTAAATCCCATCCCTGGGCAGCGGATACAAGCCAAGCTAGAGAACCCAGAATGGCCATGCTCTGAGATGAGTGTATTAGTTTGAAATGGATTTTAAAGTGTTGGAGATCAACTTCATCATGGGAACAAGGCCTAGTGCTGTGGTCTGGGAATGGTGGGAGAGGCAGTCTAGGCTTTGATGGTGGCCATAACAAGCTCTTCTCAAACAGCTGGATGAGGTCTCCCCCAGCCCTGTCTGGCTGAACTCACATCAGCCATGTTGGGAGTAGTTGGAGGGTCCACTGGAAAAGGTGTGGGTTTGTTTGTGATGTTTTGATTTCACCCTGCCTTGCAGAACAAGAGACATCAATTCAAGAAATACCTGCTTGGCCAATCTGTCAAAATATCCCAAGAACAAGAGCATGCTGGGTGTTTTGACAATGCTGAAGATGGCATCTAAGCTTGAGAAACATCCCCAAGACTCCTACTTCGGTAAAATGTTGGTGTAACTATAGAGATCTCAACTGAATGTTTCTGTTGCTGTAATTTAAACAGAACACTCATCGATTTCTCTATGAATCATCATCCCTAAAGAATGGCTTTGTTTCCAAGCATTCTTACTTCCATTATTCTGATTAGATCTATTTATTTCTTATCTACGGATGTTTAGAGAGCAAGTCCGCAGTCTTATTTTTGCTGGGGGATTTATTTTTGCCCATGTAGATCATTTCTCATTAGCCTTTCTAATGGGAATCCTGTCTAGAAATGGGTGGGGGGGGGAGGGGGCAACGTGTGAGGGAATTGAGCTCCCACTAATACATCCTCAACATGTCCATTTTGATGAGGTTTCCATATCTTCAATGGCATCTGTGGGATGTGCAGCCCCCCTCATCCTAAAAGAATAAATGAAGTTTAGAGTCACAGGTTTCAATGAGACACATTTTGAGGATAAAAAAAATGGGAACAAGGAGAAAATGCAAGAATCACTTATTTTAACCCAAATGAGTTGGTTCCTGAGGTGGGATTCATGGATCACTGATCAGTGATCTGTAGCCAACTAAAGCTGAACTGAGTACCCACAAAATGAAGTAAACCTATCGAATTTGGACAACCTGATCAAAAACAAAAAAAATACAACTCAGTCGAACACCCCTTTTTTTGTTGTTGTTCCAGGTGAAAATTAATGCAACAGATGAAATGAGGGAGAAATCTGAAATGACAGAAATTGGGTGCTTGATCATTCTTCAAATTTTGTTCAGGTTGGGTGTGCGAGGCTCAAAATTAGGTGGGGGAAACCCACAACCGGGGGGGAGGGCTCCACAGCCAACACTGGATCATGGAAGTTGGGCCCCCATGTGGAATGGGGGGGGGGAGCCCTCTCATAGTCTAGGAATGTTTGACACACACTCAAAAAGGGAAAATGTTCCCCTAATTCATTTTTGATGTTCTGTTTATCCCCTGCAGGGGCTGGGACTCCTTGAATTGCAGACCCTTCAGGCCTGTACATTTGCCATAGGTTCTTATTTCTAGTACATTCCTGGGGTCCCAGGTGTTTTGGGGGGGCGCTGGATCACCATGGATGAGACTCTATAGGCCTGAACGTCACACTAGTGATTATCCTCTTCCTATCATTTCAAATTCATGGACTCCATAAACTGAAGGACTTGGGCTTCCCCAAGACAGTGCACACTTACCTGGTCTGCATGCCCGCAGTTGGCCCAGGAGAGCAGCCACCGTATGAAAAGGCTTCGGTCCCCACAGGAGTTGGTTCTGCAGCAGACCTGAAACGGGTACCCGGTTGAATACCTCTGGGCTATAGATGCGAATTTGAGTACAGTGATGGGTACCGATGGGTTGGCTGAGTACCAACCGGATTAACGGGGAAATCGGGTTTGACCGTTTACTGTTGCCAATCGGTACAGGAAAGTAGCACAAACGGACGCAGTCAGTAATGAGAAAGATTGGGATGGAAATTCGTAAAATCAGGACCCGAAGTCGGTATTCTGGGCCCCGAAGTTGATATTCCGAGATGGAAATGAGTGAATCGGGACACTCGTTGCGGTACGGATTAGTACTCGATGGGGCTGGGTCGAATACCGCACATTCAGCCGCTAATTGTCTGGGAGTGGGTCGGGTACTCGCTCCAGCTCTAGAGGAAGGAGAGGGCAGGCGCATGAGCTAGCCATGGTGCTGGCTTGGGGAGCACAGACGTGGCTTCCCCCAATCCGACTCCTCCAGGCTGTGCCCGCATGGCGGACGGAGGGTGGCCTGGGACAGATTTAGAAGCTTGGCCATTTGGTCCTGAAACTCTGGAAACCCCGCCTGGCCTAAACTCTACATCCCCTTCACGGCACAAGGGATCTGTTTCCCAAAGCAGAGCTTCGAGACCCCGACAGCGGATTTGGTATCCGCAAGACAGAGACCCCGGTGATGTGAAGAGCAAATTCCCCGGAGATGCTCGCGACTGTCCAGGTTGGTTTCCTGCAAAGGAGAAATATTTAATGCCACCGAAAGAGAGAGAAAATTGCTGTGAGTTTGGGTGAAATCCTGACAAGGGGTTAAGTCAATGGGAGTGTTGCTAACGGCTTCCAGAATTGGGTTTGCAGCTCAGATCCCCACCCCATAAGCCTGGAAGAGAACTGGCCTCCAGGTGGCTGGGATTCCGGAGAGGGTGTCCCAGGGTAAATGGCAGCGCACGTCTTCAGTGGGGAAGCTCTTTGGAACAATCGTTTATGCCTAACATTTTGTTTTCACCTGGGAACTCCATTTATTTTATTTATTTAAACTTTTATATGCTGCCACGCTTTGCACAATCGACAAACTCCCCTAAAATATATTTAAAACCCCAATTCCCTCCCAAAGAACCCTACCTCTAACCCCCCCCTTCTGAACACTTCCCTAACCCCAACCCACAACCAGACATAACCTCCAAACCAATCCCTATCCCCACTTGCCAAATGCCTTACCAAATAGAAACATCTGACACCATCTCCGGGAGATGCCCCCACTTATTCTCTTAATTTGACTTCTTTTTTCTATTTTTACTACCCAGGAAATCTCCTTAGGCCTGGAAGCCACCTACTGCTTTTTAAAATGTGAGCTAGGGTTCAAATCTTGCCGTAGCCAGGAACTCCCTGGGTGGTCTTGGGTAAGTCACTCAGCCTCAGTTCCTCCATCTATAAAATGGGAATAAAAATGGCCTACTTCCCAGGGGGGGGGGGGGGGGGGGGGGGGACGACTTAGGTAAGGACTGAAAAGTGCTTTGGTTACAGAAAGCGCTAGAGCCAGGGTAATCAAGTGCCCCTTGTTGGAGGTGAACAATAAGGGGGGGGGGCGTTTTATTTAAAACTGAAATTCCAGCCAACTCTGGGACTTTGATGGCCCCAAATATTTGCGTTTATCTTGCTCGTCTGATTCCTAGACATAAGTGAAAACCAGAGAGAAAGTTCCCTCCTTCCCCAAAGTAGCTGGCGCGTTTACCCAGGATGCATTAGGCTCTTGCGAGTACCCTAGCTTAGTGGAATATGGCAAGGTTCAAAGTTAATCATCTCTGGACTGGAAAACGTCTTCCAATCCCGTCTTATTCTGGAGAGCCCCCATCTTTGAATTAGAAGCTGCGGCAGGGCTGTCTGCGATTGAATTCAGAGTGGGAAGTGCTCCTGCACTTTTGTTTGGAGAGTCTCCAATATCTAGGGGAGGGCAGTTCTATGGGCACAGAGCTCGGCTAGTGACAGAGGATGAGCTGGAATTAGCCGCGCCATTTTCTGTTCCCAAGTCAAAATCCAATGGGGTTTCAATAAGGAAACTTGGTGCTTTGGGGGTAAACGTATTTCCCAAATCAACCCAACAGGCGCGCACAGGTCACACCCCATAGACAGGTGTGTGGAAAGGGAGTGGGGGCGTCCCAGAGCTTGGCCGTGGCCGTGGGCGTTCATTCTGGATGGGGAAAGCCAGAGAGTTCTGCGCTATCCAGCAGCAAGGTCTGTCCCACCACTTCTGAGGAAGGGGCTGTCCCCAGGGGCGATGGGAGGCCAGTCAGTCTGCTCCCAGCTCCCAGAGAGAGTAGCAAGGAATCCCACCCTATTTAGCTGGGGAGGGGGGGTCTCAAGTTCTGGCAGGAAAGCGACCACCCCACCAGCCCGAGAGCGCGCTGTGTCTCACATTTGGGGCACCTTGGCCCTCTTCAAGTCTGTCCCAGGCGCGCCGAAATATTTAAATATTAAAAAATGATACATTTGATGTATTGAAACAGATGCAAAAGGTTACTGGGTGGAACCTGTGCATCTGCTTCCAGACATCAGCCATTAGGGAGCGGGGGCAGAGGGGGCAGGAACTATCAAAGGGGAGTGCGGAGTACTCGGCGCTGGGGTATGTGTGTGTGGATTTGTGGTTCTGTACATATGTGTGTTGCTGAGTGCACACGTGTGTGTGTGTGTGTGTGTATGGTTCTGCAAATGTGCCTCTCTGTGTATTCGGGTGTCTGTGGTTTTTGTGAGCTCCTGGGTGCACTCAGGCAGCCACGTGTGTAGGTGCAGTTTTCTTAGTTTGTGAGCGGTGTGTGTGTGTGTGTATTTAATGTGTCCTGTGTGTATTTGTGTGTAGATGCCCGCGCAGCTGTGTGTAGGCACAGTCTTTCTAGTTTAATTCTGAGCGCTTTTTGGGGTGTCTCTGGGCGAGCACTTGTGCGGGTGTGTGGTGTACCAATAAAGGGGCGTGTGTGCAACCGGGCGAGTGTGTCTTTGTGAGTCTGTGTACACTAGTGACAAGGGGAAACTACGATGTGCCATATTGTGTGTGCATGGGGGGGGAGCTTTTGTGTCTGTGTGGGGAGGGGTACTAGTCGTGTGGTGTACACACATTAATGTGTATCTGTGTATCCATGCCCCTGTCAGCATGCATGGGGGTGCTACCCCGTGTGTGTGTGTGTGTGTGTGTGTGTGTGTGTGTGTGTGTGCTGGAGAGCCCAAGTGCACCCAGGATTGTTATAAGAAGAGGCTGCTTCTCCAACCTCAGAATCAGAAGGAAAAAAAAAGAAAAACATCTTCCCTTTCAGCAGGGACTCATGCATCAAACTTCAATTTTCCGGACGATTGAATTAGTGATTTTTTTTTCTCCTGAACTAAAATACACTTAAGTCTTTGGGATTAATTACCACGTTCTGGTCTCTCAGACTGTAGTATTAGTTATCGTTGCCACGTTTGACATCAGCCTTGACACCTCATAAAATAAGGAAGCGAATTTCACTGACTCAACCTGCTTGAGCCCTGCTGGATAATTCAGGAGGGGGCTTTAGTCTCCATCTGGGACTCCTGGGTTAAGTGAAGGAGATCGAATATGGACCGAAAACCAAATCGGAGAGGAGAGGGCGCAGGGAGACACCCAAGAGACAGACAGACAGACCGATCCGGCAACCCAGGAGGAAGGGGGTTCGCGGCTCCAGGGGGGGAGTAAATGATTTGCGGGGAGGCTGAGCCTGGGGGGGGGGGGGGGGGGGGGGGGGGAGTTTGTATCCAAAGCCGCCGAATGTCACCAAATTAAATAAATTGGTTTCATTGAGGAGGGATGGGGGGGGGGGTCATTCACACACGCCCTTGCCCTCCAAGTTATAGAAGTCTGTCTGGGGCCTGGCGGGGGCTGCGGGGCAGATTTAACAGGGGGCAAAGGCAGATTTTCCGATGCGGGGGATAGCCTTTGTTTTATCATCCCTCCGTGCGTCGGGAAAGGCGCACTCGGGAGGCGCAGGGCGGAGGAGACGAACAGAAGTGTAATCACAGAGCGAAAACAGGAGCGCACCTGCTCACCGAGGAGCACACAGCGCGTCTTCCGGTGGCTAAACACCGGGTCCCAACACGGACCCATAAACTAATCTAGCACATCCTACAAGCAAGCACAAATTACCCCGCGCCAAGCGCTCCCGGCGGCCGGCACACAGACACACACAGACAGACACAGACACAGACACACACACACAGAGACACACACACACACACACAGACACACACACACAAGCGCGCTCTGCAGACGCACAAGGCCGCGGTTTGCAAAGAATCCGCCCTCCTGGGCTGTCCACCAAACGCCATGTGGGGAAGGGTGAGCCTTCAAGAGGTGGGGGGCAGCGGCGAAACGTCCATGGGGCCGAGAAGCTGAGCAAGCAAAGCAAAACCCGCGCCTGGGGTCGCCTGGTAAGGGCCGCGAGAGCCACCAACTTCTTTACTTCAGAGTAGCCTTTACTTCCATGGGGCTACTCCTGAGTAAAGTGGCTGGTGGCTTGCGGCCCAAGTGCATCTTAAATTGCCCCCTTTTGGTCAATGCCGGCTGGCTAGACTTTGCAGCCATGTGCGCTTTGGAAACCAGGGCAAGAGAGCCCTGGGTGTTGGGCACTTTGAATATTGATAGAGAGATCTGTCTGTTCATTAAATGCAGTGCCTCGGGTTTGGAGCAAGATAAATCCGGGCTTCCGTCAAACGCCCCCCTCGCCCAGTTCTGTCGCGTCTCTCCAGTTCACTGGGGGATCTGTGGGGTTCTGGGTTTTTTTTAAACCCTAGACCCCCCCCCCCAGCCTGGTCCCTGAAATATGCCGCCCGTGATCTTGATTTCGGCTCTAGCAGATAGTCCCCCAATAGCCTGCTATTTGGAAAGAAAACGAGGGGGTTCTGAATTGTTTCTGTAGTCCGGACCTAAGGACTAGAAAATCAGATTTTTTTAAAAAAAAAATTAATCCCCCCTCCTCCCAAAAACGACACTCAACCCCCCACCCCCACACAGAGTCTCGTCCGGGGCGGTACAAACTAAAAGGAGAAAGTTATTGAAATCGCCCGCCTGGTTTTTTGCTGCAACAGTGGAATTCCCTGTCTGCTTGAGGAGGGTGTGTGTGTGTGTGTGTGTGTGTGGAAAGCAGGAGTTTTTTTAATATTAAAAAAATGAATCTGTCCAAATCGAGAGGAGCGCAATCTATTTTTCGAAAAAAATAATGTTTCCAGCTCACGTAGAAAATGGATCCGTCCCCATAAAATAAAAATAAACGGAAAGGCTAAAAAGATCGCCCCTCGGAGTCCTGCCGCTTTGTTTTAATATTTGTTTGGGAACATGCAAAATAAATTATTATTATTTTTGAAAAAAACACGACCCCCTTTTCTTTGAGGGGGGGGGAATGTGAATTGGGGGGACGAGCGATGCTGTGAAGAAAAGGCTTTTTTTGGCTAATCTGGAGGAGCCACGTGTGACTCCAAGTAGTTTTTGGGGTGCTTGCTCCGCCCCCCTCGTGTTTGCACGCTGGAGTCAATAGATCCGAAATCCAAATTAACTGGAGCCCCTTTCTCTCTCCGCACCCCGCCTCCCCTCCCCTTTCTCTCTCTTTATTTCTCGGTTATATCGAAGTGTAGTTTTTGAAGCTTCATTAAATCCATTCTAAGACAAAAGAATAAAAGGTCGGGGTGCTGGGGGGAGGGGGAGAGTGCGTGTGTGTGTGTGTGGGGGGGGGAAGAACAGATAAAGAAAACATAAAGCCTTTTAACTAGATCTTCACATAAATGTCACAGTTTCTCAGCGTTTACGATTTCTCCGCTTAGCATAAAAACACTTAGGCACAAGATTGAAAGCTTTGCCGGCGATCTGGACAGAAGTCAAACATATCCCTTGCAAATATGCCCCCCTCCAAATAAATAAATAAATAAATAATAGAAACCAGGATACTGGGGAGGGGAAGGGAGGGGAGGAAAGGCAAGTGTCTCCCAAATAATAGCCAAGAAAGTGGATTTCATTGTAATTCATAGACTTGTTCCAAATGCCAAGAGAGAGGAGGAGAAAGGCAATCACATGGAAGGGCACAGATGCCCCAGCGCGGGGGAAAGGGGGGCCCTGCTCGCCTCCCATTATTGTGGAGTTAAACAGTGGAAGGGAGGGGTAACCTAATCCATCAAATTGTCTGGAAATTGTGAGGAAAATTCAAAAACCATATGGTCTCCAAACGTTTGGGTCCTTTTCGTTCCGGAGGGGCACGCTTGTTCCCCGCATTGAGAGCCGCGGGAGGCCGACCATGCCCCATTGTCGCCTGTCACTACACAGAAGGAGACTCATTTGTCCCCAGTTTTCATGCTCGACGCTAAAAATTACAACCCCATCCATTTTCAAAGAGGAGAAAGATTTATTTAGCCTCGGAGAAACTGCCTTCTCTCCCCCCCTCCCCGAAGAAAACCCCTTTCCCCAGCCCAATCCACCCAGCCCCCCCCCCCGAAGCGCTGTCTCCCTTTTTAACGGGGGGGGGCACTATCTACCAGATTGCTGTTTCTCACATAAATTTTGCAAAGAATAAGGGAAACACGTTGCTGGGTCAAAAAGCCAGGACACGCTACTTGGGGAAAACAAATTTAAAAGGAATTTCTGAAAGGGGGGAGGGAGGATTGTAAATGAAAATCTAGCGTCATCATGGGGGGGCTGCAGGGCAAGAAATATTTTTTTTGTTGAAATGGTCAAATATTGGCAACTCTGTAGGAAAAATACATCAAGGTCGATAAATCACAGCGTCCTTTGCCCAAGACGCTTATGGAAACAGGAGATTTTTTAAAAATCATGTTCGCCTCCCCCTAAATACAAACGGAACAATTCCCCTCTGATCCGGGGCTATAAAACTCCCTGTTACACGCAACAAATTGTGTAGTGTGCCCCACTGATCCGCACACTGCCGTCTACACAAACACACATCCTAGACTAGACTCCAGAGAGGCTACAACCCTAGGAGTCTATGTAGGATAATCTCACCACATCCCTGACACAGAGAGTCCCCTCCAAGGCCACCCGAGGTAGCGTGGGCTCCGTTCTGGGCACGGACTCCCCCAGTCCCCCCCCCCCGTTACTCTAATGCAAGACAACTTATTTATGGGGGTTGGATTCCCTTCCCCCCCCCCCTCCTTTCAAAGAGAAAATCCTTTGCGAGCAAGCTGCACAATCCGGAACCCATTGAACTCAATGGGCAAAAACTCCCATTGACTTCAACGGGGGAGAGGTCGGCCGACCCCACTCCCAGAGTTTGTCCACCAGCTGATTTCCCTCTGCAGTTTGATCCGCCTTCAATGCAAGTTTCTTAGCACTCGTTTCCCCCCCCCCCGCCCCCCAATAGTCTCAGGAGCAGCTCCCCCGGCCTTGCTTGAAATGACTTTACATGGGGAAAAAGTGTCCGCTTGTTTGCAATCCCAGAGGAACAGGCTAATTGGGGGGTGGGGGTGAGGGGGGAGCATTTTATCTGACAAAAAAAAGAATAATCTTTTAAAGTATATTAAAATGGTAAAGATTTTATTGTATCGGAAGAAAGAGCTATCTGTACAATTCTAAGAGACAGGAAAGAAAGTCAGAATTCTAGGCCTTCTGGTAACTTAAATAAGCAGGCCTTTTAGATTTATTATTAATTATTATTATTTTACAACTCAAACAAAAACCATTTAAAAGCCTGTACATTTTCTTTTATTTATAGCGTTCATGGTTAAGTCTGTTTGACGTTGAGTTCTGTCCTTTTTAATTTTTTAATTTTTTGGTAGCATGCAAAAAATTCTAAAAAGAGTAAAAAATAAGTCTAGGATTTCTTTTTTATTGTTGTTTAAATTTTGTATAACCACCTTCATATAAAAAATACGAAAGGTAGCCTCTTTTTTTATTTTTTTTTAATAAAAGCACAACCATCGCAGAAAATGGTAAAAAATAGCCTTTAATTGGTAAAAGGAGGCAGAAATCGCATTGGAGACCGATCTCTATAATCTAGGGGGGGGGGGGGGAGAGAAACCAAAATATATATTTTAAAGTTGCGATATACCCCGCGTTCTCAATATTTTTCTTCTTAATTGTGTTTAAAGAAAAGGTTGAAAAGGGAAAACAAACCAAAAGAGAGAGGTTCCGTGCATATTCGAAACATGCAAGACAAGGGGGAGGGGGGTTTGCTAATTGTAGCCTAATAATTCTCATCAGCGGTTTCATTTGGAGGTCCTTTGTAAAACAACGGCCTAAGAAAGCATCTGTTTGGAGGAGGTGGAGTCCAAGGGTACCGTGCCTTTCCTTTCTAAACCACAAACGAATTAGTTATTCCTTTTTAAAAAGAAAAACAGGGCGGAAAAAAACAAAACAAAACCCTCAAAAGAGAAAAGGGGGGAAAAAATAATCCCCAATATATATGCTTAAATATTTATACAGAACCAATCGATAATTGCACCATTCCAAAAATGAAAGCTACCTAATTGGCAGCCACTGGGCTACTGATTCTTTATCCTTGTTATTATTATGAATAATAATAATTAATAACGGCAATTATTAACTATTATTATTGTTATTGTTATTAATGTTCCTATTCCTTATTGCTTTTTTATTGAAAAGAAACTGCTTTCAGGGAGTTGACCGCCAAGGACGGAGATCAGAGACCGGCCAGTCCAGGGGGAGTCCATAGTTTTTCCTTTTGTCTGTGCGCGCCTGGAAAGGGGGGGGGGTCCATTTCTGGGTATCTGTTTGTGGGGGGCTGGGGGAGGCGACCCCCCCAAGAATTCAGTCGTCCACGTCAATTTCCACGTCGTCTTCGTCTTCCGAGCAGTCTTTGCTGCTGCCGGTGGGCTGGTCTGTGAGTGGGGAAGCAGGGGAGAGCTGGAGGCGGCCGCTGCTCTCCAGATTGGGGGACAGGGAGCGGGATTTGGCCCTCTCGTCCGAGCTCTCGTCCAGCTCGGAGATGGCTACGATCTCCAGCGGGCTGAGGCTACTGGGCCCTAGTTTCTTGGCAGACTCCACGTCCGCTTTCATCTCCTCCAGATCCCGCTTGAGCTTGGCCCGCCGGTTCTGGAACCAGGTGATGACTTGCGCATTGGTCAGCCCGAGCTGCTGGGCGATCTGGTCCCGGTCAGCGGGGGAGAGATATTTCTGGTACAAAAACCGCTTTTCCAGCTCGTAGATCTGATGGTTTGTAAAGGCGGTTCGAGACTTCCTCCTTTTCTTGGGGGTCTGTCTCTGGCCAAATATAGTCATCCCATCCCTTCCTGCAAACAGGCAGAATAATTGGGGGGGGGGGTTCAGTCACACACAGAGAAACGAACCCCCTTTTCCTCTCTCGCTCTCTGTGCCCCCCCTCCCCAAACTAACTCGGGTGGGAGCAGAACAAGATACATCATTGGGGGGGGGGTCCTCACTAGGATCCATTGGATGCATCCACAAGCAAAGTCCTTCTTTGAAAACCTCACCTTAATTCTGGTAACCGCAGCCGTGAACTCAGGGGTGGGTGTAAATTCACCGCCACCAAATCCACCCCGGCTTCTCTCCGTCCAGAGAAGTTCGGGCCTCCCCCCCCCTCTCGGATTTGTCCTTCTAAGGGGGGGTTTCATCATTTGGGGGTGTCACCCCAAGAATCAGCTCTCCTTGCCCCCAGGGGCTGCTGAGCCTCCCGGCTACGTTTTTTGAGGGTGGGGAGGGGGAGATCCCAAATAGGGTGCCAGGAAGGGCGGAGGGGGGGTGTCCCCCTTGCTCCTTCGCCAGGACTCGATCTCCAAACCCAGCTAGGGGACCCTCCCCCCCCCCCCAGACCCAGAGGAGGGGACCCGCCAAAGCCAAGGGAGCCCAGTTCTTACCTTCCGCTGCCTGCAGGACGCTGACCTCCAACCCTTTGAAGGTCTTGCTGGCCAGTTCTTCCAGGGCGCAGAGCGGGGAGGTTTGCGAGAGCAGCGCCCGGCTGGAAAGGGGCAGCCCCGCCGGAGGATGCTTCTCGGCGGCGGCGGCCGAAAGGAGGTGGGTGGCCCCGCAGATGCTGTAACTTCTCCGGACCGAAGGCTTGTTGAGAATATCCTCGATGCTGAAAGGCGTGAGGGGCTTGTTGGCGTTGGCAGGAGGGGGCAGGTGGTCCAAGGGGCTGCGCCTCCGCTCCTCCACCGAGGAAGCCTTGGCTTCGTCTTTGGAAGTCATGCTTGACTTGGGCTCCCCCCTCCACAGCACCCCCTTGGTCCCCCTCCCTCGCAACCGCCGCCACAAGGGGGGAAGGAAGGGACGAAGGGAAGAGAGAGGGGAAAAAAAAAAACCCAAGAAAGGCAGGGAAACCAAAATCTGGAGAGAGAAAAAGTTCAAGGCTCCAACTCCAGCAGAGTAGATCGGTCTTCCCGGGTGCGGCGCCGCCTCGGGAGTGCAAGGTGAGCCGAGCCGAGTCGAGCCGAGCCGAGCCGAGAGGGGCTCTTGGACGGGCAGTCCGCTTGAAGGATCCCTCCAGTCCTGACTCGGAGAGAGGTGACTTCTGAGAGGCTCCTGTCCCGGCCCCCCCACCCCTCCTCTTCCCAGCTGCTATTTTAGGAGACACCCCCCAAATCGTCCCGGTTCTGCCTTTCCCCCCTCTCTCTCCCCCAGTCCAAGACTCCTGAGTTGGGGGTGGAGATGGGGGAGAGGAAGGACACCTCTTTCTCAACCCGGGGGTGGGGGTGGGGGGGGGGAAGAGAGGGAGAGAGGAGGTAATTGAGTATTGCTAACAAGTTATTGTTGATTGGGAGACAATCAATTATCCTCCGTGACACCTCTCTCTCTCTCTCTCTCTCTCTCTCTCTCTCTCTCTCTCTCTCTCTCTCAAGTCTGTCCAATGCAGCCTTTTGCAACTTGTCTGGGCCATTAATTAGGAGGCGGATTGTAGGTGGAGCCCGGCTGAATTATCATGTCGAATACACTTGTCATATTCTGTCCCTACTATTTGTTTGGACATATATATTTTAAAATTGCATTACACCCAGCCTTTATTGCATCAGGATAATACAGTGTGGTTGGGGGGGAGGGCGAATTAAATCTCACACACACACACACGCACACACACATACACACACACACACACACTTTCCCCCCTCATCCTTTCTCTTTGGTTTTATTATGATTAGCATTGGTCTTTTTTTTTTTCCCTCCCCCAATCCAGATCTATTTGTTTATAATGAGAGACAGAAGGAAAGACCATCTTTCCAGGTAAGGCAAAAATTTCATTCAAATCTTTTAAAATTATTATTATTATTATTATTATTATTATTTATTAACTTCATTTAAAAATAAATTTAAAATAGACCTATTTTGAAGCCATAAAAAAAACAAACCCCAACCCCCCCCCCACAACAAACAGCCTTGTTTGATGGGTTTAGAGCCCGCCAGAGCTGCGGAGAAGGTGGCTGCTTTGTGGAAGAGCTTGTGTAAAAGTTGCTTTGTTTTATTTGAAAGAGAATCCGATTTTGCTTTCCAAGATTGACTTATTTTTTGTCATATTTTGTACGTGTGTGTGTGTCCCTCCTCGTCACCAACATGGCGAGCCCCCTGCTCTGTCTCTCTCTCTAGATTGGTAGCTTACAGTCTTGACAAAATATTTCTGGCTCTATGTTTATACCTCTCCAGACCGAGACCGGCTCCCTCCAATATGTTTGTGGCTTCGTTGGCTCAAGGTTTATTTGTGTGTGTGTTTTGTTGTGTTTTCGTTCCTAGAAGGGGCTGTCAGACAAGGCGTGTTTTCCCCAAACAGCTTTCTGCACAAAGCTTTAGGAATATAGATCATTTCTTATAATACCTAGAGGACAGGAGAGAGCGAGCGAGAAGGCACAGTCCCTGTACAGCTCCACCTAAATCCTTCCCTGCAATAATTCAAGAGCAAAGGGCCACGGAACCGCGTCAGGAATATATTTCATCTACTTTAAGAACTCCAGATGCTCCTGACATAACGTGTATGTGTGTGTGTGTGTGTGTGCGTGTGCGCGCGTCTCTCTCTCTCTCTCTCACACACACACACACACACACACTTCACTCGAGAGCCACCTGAATTACTGCTGGCTGGGCCCGATGATCCGGATTGATGTGTGTTCACACAGATTTCTCAAAGTGAAGAGGGGGAGGCCAGTTCTTCTTGCTAAAAAGGTCGCCAGATGGGTTTAGAATAGGATGTTTGTTGTTGTTTGCTTGTTTGTTTGTTTGTTTTTGTTTTAAAAAAACCCTGAGATGCTAGGGGGGG
>QEPC01008216.1:3339661-3351513 GCA_003113815.1 Sphenodon punctatus
GGTGAAGCAGGTACATCCTGCCAAAGGGGAGGGAGGCCGGTAGCTAGGACATGGGGGGGGGGCTGCATGAAGAAATTGGGGGGCAAGTTCTTCAGACTCAAAAATGAGGGGGTGGGGGAACCTGAAACACATCTCTTTGCGGGGCTATTTACAGCAGGAGGCAAAACTACCAGATTGAGCAGGTTCTGGTAAGGCTGCTGAGGGACACGGACCCCGCCGCTGGGTGTGTGTGTGTGTTCTGGGCTATTGCTAGGAAATTGACGAATAATGCTTTAGAGTCCTTTGAAAGTTTTCTGTACTTTTTGTGCTATCATTTGGTACGGATTTTGTTTAGTAGATGTCCTGGGTAAATAATATCTTATTGAGAATTTTCTTAAATGTTTATTCTTTATGTTTATGACGCGGCTGTGTGTGACTGGCTACAGGAAGGGGCAGCACCCACAATCCCCCCCCCCCCCAAGTCTGGGAATAAGCAGTGTTTAGGGTTGCTCCAAACCCTGCCTTTCTCTTGGGGGGGGGGATGTTCCCCTGGGGCTGAGTTGTTGCAGTGATACTAAAGTTTAGGACAACTCTGTGAGGAACCCCCTCCAGTTGTGTGTGTGTGTGGGAGGGGGGTTGGGCAGGGACCCCTCCAGGTGTGGGGAGTGGGGGCTGGGCAGGAGTTCTCGGGGGGGCACATGCCCCGTGCTCCCACGAGTTACCTATTGGGGGGGGGGTCACCTGCCTGGAGATTGTATCCAATCAGCTGAGGGGGAGTTCAGTTAGAGAGGAGGGGGGTCCTGTTTCTAACTTTGCTAGCAAGGGGATATAGGCCCCGATCCGGGCTTTTATCTACTCAGGGAGTCTTCAGTGGGACATTGCCGGGGGATATATACCTGGCTCGGGGTTAGATCCAGTGTGTCTGTCCCCAGAGAGGGGCACTTTGAGAAAATTGTTCTGCCTTCTTTCCTCCCCCTGGGAGCCACAAACCAAAAGCGCCCCCTCCCCCAGTCCCGGGGGTTTCTTGGTTACAACTGCTTTACTACCTCGTTACTAACTCCTTTACTAACATCTTAATCTCTTTGGCGGAGGAGCCACAAACCACTTTTTAAAACTCTGGCTTGGCATTAATGGAGCAGGATATGAGCCCTAATTCCTCTTGGTTGAAGCAGAAGAGGAAGCGGTTGGTGGAGAAGGGAGGTGGCTGCAAAGGTGCCAAGTACATAAAATTAAATATTTAAGTGAAAGAACTGTAGTAACTTGGGTGGAAGAGCTTTGGGAATAGAACCCTGGGTCGCCTGACTCTCCGTTTCCAGATCAATCTGCTCATTCAGCACCGGCTGCCTTTGCAATGGCAATGCTGCCCTCTGAAATGTCACTGCAGGAAAGAGGACAGCGGCCTCCAGGGTCTACTGAGGACTTGAGAGTAGTGAGCAGGAAGAGAGGTGTGTGTGACTGTCACTCCTATTGCTAGCTGTATGTGACAGTAGCTAGTAATTGCTGCTACTAGTAGTAGTAGTTGCTACTACTAGTAGTAATGACTTGTAGTAGGTAGCTACTTGTAGCCATTAGCAATAGTTACTACTTCTGGATGCAATCCTGATCCCATTAAACCATTTGGAGTTGCGCCATTGACACCAATGTGGTCAGGACTGGACCTACTATTAGTAGTCCCTGCTGTTAGTCCCAGTACTATTACTAGTTCTAATGGTTAGTAATAATATTACTATTTACTATTAATACTAGTCCATAATAACATAAGTAGTGCCTTGCCCTTACCAGGTCAGGCCAATGGTCCATCAAGCCCAGTATCCTGTTTCCGACGGTGGCCAATCTCCATCTCTTGGAAGAAGTCCCCAACAGGTCACAATGGACAATCTGTTCCCTGTTGTTCCAGCCCCCAACACTAAGAGATTACGTCCCCAAAAACGACTTGGCTTATAGCCATTAATGGACCGATCCTCCAAGGACGTATCCAGTCCCTTTTTAAAACTTGCTACCCGCCGTGACCACTATCTCTGGCAGTAAATTCCACAAGTGAATTGTGCGCTGAGTGAAAAAATACTTTCTCTTATTTGTTTTAAATCTGCTGTGTTAATTTCATGGAGTCTCAGCTTGTTCTAGTGCTGTTAGAGAGGGTAAACAACAGCTATTTACCTATTTACGTGTCTCACCCCACTCCTGATTTTATAAACTTCTCTCCTATCCCCTCTCTGTTGTCTCTTCTCTGAGCTGAAGAGCCCCAACCCGTCCGGCCTCTCTTCGTGTGGGAAGCCGTTCCAGATCCTTGATCATTTTGCTGCCCTTCTCTGGACCTTCTCTAGTTCTACTGTGTCTTCGGGCTCAGCAGGAGTTCTATAGGGCTTCCAAAAATGGGGGGGGGGGGGCACATGCAGGGATCTTAGATCCTATGAGTCACCTATTCTGTATAGAGAGGCATTACCATATTTTTAGTTTTATTCTCTAACCCTTTATGAATAATTCCTAACACTGATTGCTTTTTTGATGGCTGTTGCCACACACTGAGCTGAGGATTTCAGTGTATTGTCCACAATGGGGCTGATCCCAAGCCCCGTAGAGATGTGGTGCACATGTACACGTGTGCAAGCTGCACACACACACACACACACACACACACACACACACACACACACCGGTACAGGGCCTACAGCACATGTGCAATCCATGCAGCAGGGCACGTGGCGCTTGGAATTGATCATACCAATGCCAAGGTCCTTTCCCTGAGTGGTAACGCCTAATTTAGACCCCAGCGTTGTGTACAGAGAGTTTGGGTTATTTTTCCCTACGTGCATCACTTTGCACTTGTCCACATTCAATTTCATCAGCCATTTAGATGCCCAGGCACCCAGTTTCACAAGATCCCCCTGCAACTCTTCACAGTAATATTAGCATTTCTACTACTACCAACAACAACAACAAAAACAAAAAAAACCAACAACAAATCAGTGTCCCTAATGTTATTAATCCCAGTTACTACTGCTGTAGTCCTGGTACTGTTACCAGTCCTAATAGTTAACACTACAATTATTACTAATACTAGTAATATTAGTGTTACTACTAGCAACACTAATCCTGTTAGTTACAAATCCTACTACTGTTAGTAGTCCTAGTAATCCTGGTCCTAGAAAATCTCTAAATTGTAGCCTGGGCCCACATGGGCCAGTGCAGACTAGACCTCACCATTCCCACCTGGGGGCAGGCTGTCATGGCGGGGGGTGAGGGGGCACTGGAGGCAGGTATTGTTCAGCCAATAGCTAACTAAAGCAAATACCTAGCTTTGCTCTACTACTACTACTACTACTACTACTACTACTACTACTACTACTACTTTACTACTACTACTACTCCAGGTTTAAGATCCCTGCATTCTCTGAAGGAAGGGAAAGGGTGCACGTTTGTTGAGCTTTCTGCCCTACCCAGGGTGAGCAGGCAGCGGGACGGTGCANCTCTACTACTACTACTACTACTACTACTACTACTACTACTCCAGGTTTAAGATCCCTGCATTCTCTGAAGGAAGGGAAAGGGTGCACGTTTGTTGAGCTTTCTGCCCTACCCAGGGTGAGCAGGCAGCGGGACGGTGCATTAGTTTGGTGCCCCTCCCTGACCCGGGCATGGGTGTGGCCACTGTTTCCCACCGCAGACCAGACTGGGGAGCTGCCCTCACGTCTTTTTTTACCCGTAGGCCGTTTTCAGACGAGCGCGACGGCGCCCGCGCTTGTTTCTCAAAAAAGCTGGCAGCCCGTTCCACATGTGACGCCGCCGCCGAATATGCGCATGCGCGGGCGATGTGCATCCATTTTTGGGCGTGAACTGACCGGGTCGGCGATCGAGGCTGGTCCTATGCGGTCGGAAATGGAAGCGCATCACCTGCACGTGCGCGTATTCGGCGGCAGCATCATGGGTGGGATGGACTGCCGACTTTTTTTAAAACAAGTGTGGGCGCCGCCGCGCTCGTCTAAAAACAGTCTTAGTGTTCCTACTGTGACTGGTCCCTGTACTCTCCGTAGTAGCTGCTAGTAGGAACCCTGTCCAGGCTCCCAAGGTGCTAGGCACTGCACAGACTCACAGGATGCAATCCCCACCCATTAGGGTCAATATAATAATAATAATAATAATAATAATAAACATTATTATTATTTACTACTACTACTACAGTTCTAAGATCCTTGCATTCTCTGCAGGAAGGGAAAGGGTGTCGGCACGCCCCACACACTCCGGGACATGAGAGGGCTAGAGAGAGGAGGGGACTGTACAGAGGAGGGGCCAAACAAGGAAACTTTGCCCCAGGCCTCTCACAAAGTAGGGGATTGCAATGGGCCTATCTGAACACACTGGATGATGGAGTAAGGGACCCCAGGTGAACCTTAATGGGATGGGATAAGAATGTGAATAAATCAGTTCTTCCCCAGACCTCTAGGAAGCTCTGGGTGGTCCTGGAGAGAGAAAGAGAGTGTGGGAATTTGGGCACCATTCCCACCTCTGCCACTGGCTTGCTGTGTGTGACCCTGGGCATGTCCCCTTCCCCTTTCTCCTTCTCCTCCTCCCCTTTGTCTATGAGGTAATAAGCTGGCTAGGGCAGGGTGTATCCCCTGTCCTCCTTGAAATCAATAACTCACTTTCTATTGACCCTAATGGGTGGGGATTGCATCCTGTGAGTCTGTGCAGTGCCTAGCAGCTTGGGAGCCCTGATGGGGTCCCTACTAGCAGTTACTACGGATAGTACAGGGACCACTCACAGTTCATATTATTAATAATTATAATTATTATTAGTAGTATTATTATTACTACTACTACTACTAATAATAATAATAATATTAATAATAATAATAATAATAATAATAATAATAATAATAATAATAAATAAACATTTATTAATTATTATTGTCTGACAGCTGGTATGGTTTCTATGGTGAATTGGAAGGGACTGGCCATATTATTGGATGATGATGATGATGATGATTGATGATGATGAAGAAAAGTAACTTAGAATCTCTAGACTCTCAAGAGTGTGAGGTCCAGGCCATTTCCCCATAACTGGGCATACTCTGGGTGGGTGCAGGTCTCTTTAACAATGGAGTGAAACCTGGGACCATGCAAATACCGGATCTATTTCACCTTGAGAAAACTTATAGGAATCTGGATCATCTCTGCTTCCCTGCCCAGTGATTTGTATTTTGGTTATTGGGAGGAAATGAGAGGGACTGCCCCCCCCCCAATCCCACTTGTACTAATGTTACCTCACTGGGGAGGGTAAAAAGCAAATTACACCCCCCACCCACATCCCCCCCGGCTGGGAGTTAATGGGAATCTGGCCCATCTTCTCCTTGTGGGCTGCAGGGAAGAGGAATCCTGTGGGGGATCCTTGGACTGAAAACAGCTCTCTGTGTGTGTGTGTGTGTGTGTGTGTGTGTGTGTGTGTGTTTGGTTGTTCAGACAACATGCACGTAGAAGAGAGAAGTCCTTATGCTCCCTGGCAGAGTCCTTATGCCAGCCCATTTGGTTGGTATTAGAGATTTCCAGAAGGGTCAAGAGTTGGGTTTTTTTGCCTGCTGATTTGCAATAAAGCCCAGACCAAAGTTACTGCTCAGAGTCAGGCTGTGAACGGAGGGTGTGTTTGCCACAATTATTTGGATAGTGACTCTCTCATGAACTTAGTTAAAACGTTCCTGATTGAGGTTGGTGCCCAGACCAGAATCTTGGCTTTGGCCCTTACCCTTGATGATTAGTGATCATTTCTGTAGCACTTTCAGTGTCCAAAGTCCTCTCCAATCCTTATCTAGACTACGCTCACAACAGCCCTGTGTGGTAGGTCATTATTATTCCCATTTTACAGATGGGGAACTGAGGGTGAGAGTGACTTGCCACCCAGTGAGTTCATGGCTTAGATGAGAATTTGAAATAAAGTGGCGGCCCTCTCCCATGGTCTCACTCTCCATAGTCCCATTCCTTTAACCCCCCTCCTTGCAGTTCATGCGGAGGCAGGGGAATGGGGCAGGGCCCTACAAGAAACAGCCCCCCGCCCCGCCACCCCCTGGGGGAGAGTTGCAGTCAGGGAGAAGGCCCCACAGAAATAGCCCATCCCACAGCTTCAGGAGCACTGGTCCTGAGGCTACCAGGAGGCCTGGCTTCCCTGCACAGCTCCTTCTAACCCTGGGACCTGTACTGGCCCTGTTTGAAGTCGGCCCTACTTGGTCTCCCAGGCCCAAATCCAATGCTTCTCTTCTCGGCTACATTGGCTGTCCGAAATCCATCAATCACATTTTACTCCCCCAAAGTTAGTAAAACAGCAACCACCAAGGCTTTTTCCACAAGGAGAGGCAGGAGGCTGGGTTGGGTGGATCAGTAACTGAGCTGGTATGGTTTCTATGGTGAAATGAAAGGGACTGGCCATCCTACCTCTCAAGTGTGCCTGATTTTCCAGGATGTCCCTGATTTAATCTGTCCTGCAGACCCGGAAAACAGTTGTAAAGTCCCGGATTACAAAGGGAGGCCACACAAGACAGGGGAGGGGGGTGAGGCTACCACATTTTGGGTACCTTTACTCCCCCCTGGGCAGCTGGGTCGCACAATGCAGAGCATCGTGGGTCCACTGCTGCCTGATGTCCTATCCTACCCTGAGTCAGGGTGAACAGCTGGCTGCTATGTGATGTGCCCACAGAAAAATTCCACGGGTGCCGCCGCATGGAGCAGCCTGGGGTAAGGCTGCCCAAGGCAGGGCTACCCACGTGGAAGGGCTGCGGGGCCGTGAGTAGCAGGCGCTGTCATCCGTGGCCACGTTATGGCCAGGATGGGATCTCTGGCGGGTTGGGGAAGGGAGGAGGGGCAGGGCCAGATGCCCATTCGTGGCGGAAGTTCTGAGAGCGGCTCGGGCAGCCAGATTCCTCAAGGGGGAGAAGGGTCTTCTCATCTTCCCAGCTCCCTGCACTGGCCCCGCAGTGTGGTGATTGCCTGCCATGGGGCCGCGTGGGGGATCAGGCCCATGAAACTTGCTTGGCTGCACCCAGTGAGTTGAATTTGCCAGCCTTAAAGAGCCAGAAAAGCCAAATAGTTTACCCCAGGCTAGTTCAGACTCAGAGCAGCCCCTCCCAGAGGAGAGAGAGATTAGAGATTCGCTGTTGTTCTCTCTGACCCATTAATGACGCTTCCCCTTTCAAGGAGAAGAATAGGGTTTTCCAACCACTGGCAGAAAATTGTCAGTCTTTGGAATTCCTCCTCCTCCCCCCCCCCTTCCATTTGGGGGCAATGTAGAGCTATGATTTCTAAGCATTTATCAGCTGGCAAAGGGTTCAAACCCAGCCCTTGTAAGGGTTTGATGTGATTAATTTTCTTTTTTAAAATAATAACAAAACAAAAAATCCTGCCCAGCCTCTCTGTTAGGTAATGGGTTATTGCTAACACGTGCCCATGAGAAAATTCTCACGGCGTCTCATCCATCAGAGAATCTGCAGAGGAGAAATAGCTGGAGTGTGTGTGTGTGTGTGTGTGTGTAAGTTTGAATGGCAGATGGGAGACCATGTAAACTGTAACGATCACTGGGGATGCGGGGTGGAGGCTGAGCAGTTGAAGGAAAGGGCTGGGATAGAAATCGGGCATCAAGACTGGCAGGACATGGGTTTAAGGCTGTTTTCACACAGACGCCCCCCCCCCCCATCGCACATGTGTGCGGGTCGGAGGTGCCCATGCAAATGCCATGGCAGGTGCAGGGGGATGGGTGGGCACCTGTGGGAATGCCCTGTGTTGTGGGGTGGGGGTGTGTGCACGCTCCCGAGCTCCACCCAACCCCACCCATCACCCACGCATGGAACAATGGATGCCAATGCCTAATGCTCCATGCATGGAGATGGGGGGGGGGTGTCTGTGGGAACGCACCCCCATGCACCACGCCCCCCCATCCCCCCACGCCCCCACACCCATTAGAAAAGGGCCTAAGCCTGGTTGCTGTATGGAGAGGCAAGTCATTTCACTTTTTAAGATTTGCTTTCTCTCTACTTGTTTTTTAAAAAGTTGGGGGGGGGGGTTGTTAGTCCAGCTTCATGGGGTGAAAACAGACATGACGCTAACCACCCTTTAACCATGTTTCAGGGCTGCATAGGGGACCAATACAGCCCTGCAACATGCATCAATAACCACCCAGGGTGGTTAAAGGGTGGTTAGCGTCATGTCTGTTTTCACCCAGAGTACCATGAATTTGCATATATATGCAAAGTTTATGCAAATTATGTCCAGCATTAACCAGCATTTTGAGAGACCCTGTCCCTCCTTTCAGAGCCCAGAGGCTGCTGCCCATTATCCGTGCTCCTGAGTCCTGACCCTAGGGAAAGGAGTATCCTGCTGTGGTAATTCAGATTGCAACTTTACCTGGAACTCCCTAGGCCTTTGTGGTGCTGGTGTCCCTTCCCCTATGACATGGGGGCGGCGCTACAGAGAGCTCGGCTGTGTCGGATTCATAAAGGGACACGTTGCCTTGGCCGGCCCCTGCTCACGTCGATCCAGCCAAGAGTCACCTGTCATAGGAGCATAATTAAAGTCCAGGGTATAAATCATTCAAGTGTTGATCACCAAAGTGACTGCGTACAAATGACACCTCCTCTCCCCGCATAGCTGAGCCCGGCCTGCCTTCCAGATCTCCCTGCCCAGCTGTGCCATCCAGACACGGCTGGCCCCCCCGTCAAGCCTGCAGCAGAGACACAAACACGTCCAGCTAGGTGCCCTCTGGGCCCTTATGACAGAGCCTCTCCGAGCAGAGAGAAGGGCCAAGGGATGCTGGCATCACAGGACTCTGCCACAAACGGGGGAACTGGACTCTAGCTTGGGTGGCAAGAAATCTCTGGAGGAGCGGAGATCTGGGGTCATTTCACAAGCCCTTGTTCAGTGTGTAGATAGGTCCCCAAGGGGATGGAGACAGAGACATTAGGAAACATTCATAGACCCTTCTTTTTCTTTCTCCCCACCCCCCCATGTACTTCTCAGAACTTGGACACACACTGAACTATACTTTGGGTGCAATCCTGACTCCATTTCAATCAATGGTATAACTTCCAGGAAAATTTCACCCCCCTTTTTCCCCCCTGCAACTTGGGGTGTGTAAGTCCCTGCGAAAGGGACCTGTCTCTAATTAATGATGATTTAGTGCAACGTTCATTGCTGGACCTATATAAACAACAACAACAACAGCAACATTAATTATATTATTTATTATTTATTATTATTATTATTATTATTATTATTATTATTATTAATAATACATTAATAATTAATAATAAATATATACATCGAAGCCAGAAATCATCACTTTCCAAATAAAAGATTTTGTGGGGGTTGGTTGGAGCAGACTTTGTAAAACTGGTGGGAATTATTCTTCATATTGGCCCCCAACTCCCCTTGTAGCTGCACATTTTTGAATTGGTAGCAAGAGGTATCGGTGTCCATTTGGGGAGAAGGGGGCCGTTTTGTCAATTTCACCTAACACGTTCTGCCCCCTCGCTCGATAGAGGCCGCGCTGCGATCCTCTAACCACTCCGGGCTCCGAAGTAAGTAGTGTGAGGACCGCGGGGCTGGAGTTTAATTTAATTTTATTTGTTTCATTTTATTTTAGCTGCGGTAAACTGTTTCTCAAATGGTTCCCGGAGATGGTAAATATTTTTGAAAAACAAAACTGAAATCCTAGGTTTCTCACCTCCAGGAAATATATCCCATTCCTATGGCTAACGCCAGACACCTCCCCCCACCCCCCTTTAATTTATGGTCTGTCTTTTGAAACTTCATGTCTGCCAAGCTAAAATCCAATAAATCCCTACATTGCCTCCCTCCTCCAAAAAAAATAAATAAAATAAATAAAAACACACCCGGACACAATATTGGAGATGCTGTTCTGGGGAGAATAGGCTTGGATCCCCAACTCTGTATACAGCACCGATAACCAATAGAGAACAAGACGGTGTACCAAAGGTCATCTAGTCGAACCCCCTGCTCCAAGGCAAGAAACCCCCCTCCTACAGCATCGCAGAGAGAGATATTGCTAGAATATTGAACTGAGCCTATCCCGCCTGCTACAGTTCTAGCGAAAAGGGTGGGGAGGATTTGGAAGCTGAATTTGGATGGAATACAGCGGTTTGTTTACCACAACCCCTCCACATCTGTACGCCCCCCTCTCCTCTCCCCACATCTGTAGCCCGGGTGTAAAATCAGGAAGAGCCCAAATGAGCTTCCTCAGTGCCCAGGTCAGGATCCTGCCCCGTCCTCTCCCCCTTCACCTTGACTCCCCACTGACGGGGGGTTGCTCTGTCCCCTTTGGGATGCCAGAACAACGAACACAAAAGAGGCGAATGGCGGTTCTTAAAGCGCCCTTGTCCCATTCCCCTCCAGCCTCTTTATGCAGTAAGTGTGACCTATTTTTAAAGCCCTGTATTGGGTTATCCGTCATATCAAACACAGCAAAGCGATGGGAGGCGGAAGGAGATTGCATTAATTCAAAATCTCTGGACTTTTTGCTAGGATGTTGGCTCAGCTGGCTGGTGAACGGATTAAAATCCATTTTAACCAATTAGGATTTTTTTTTTTTAATAGTTTCCTTCCATATCCCCCCCCCCCCCCCCAATCATTTTCTAATCTGTTGTTTTATTCTAAAGAAACAGGGTTGGTTTGTTTTTAACGGAGAACGGAGGTGGGGATATTGGGGAGGGAGGGTGTAACGTTTTGCCTTACAAGGAAGGAGGCAAGGCTAGGATCGCAGACAGGAGGAGGCCAGGTTGCTAAAAAGATAGGTCCCTAAGAAATTGCGGGTAGGAAGGAAGGCCTCAAACTCTTGTGGGTGTGTAGAAAAATCTCAGTTGGGACAGCCTTCAGAATAAGGTGTCAATATGTTCCCCTTGCGAAACAGCCGTTGCGAATATACAAATCCGAACCTGCGATTTTCGCCTCCTGGGCTGCAGGAGCAGAGATCCGCAAACCAAAATGGTTTGTGAAAGGGGGGGGGGAGGGGCACACACTTTCGAAGCAATCAAAAAATATTGATTGTTTCGCATTCCGTACTAAGCCAGGACAGCGGGGACTCTTGAATCCTCTAAAAGGGGGGCCTTTGGAGAGGGAGACGGAGAGGGGGAATTCTGCCCTTTTAGTTCTTTTTATCATTGAAAATGTTTTAAAAGATATTTTATGTGGGTTTTTTTTTTTAATTGTGTATGCATTTTGTAAGCCACCCCAGCTGCTCTGTGAGCAGGAGGGGGCGGGGTAGAAAAATAGTTAAATAAATAAATAAATAAATAAATCCGACCAATATACAATCGATTTACAGTTTCTTTGTGGGAAATGAAAACCCACTGGAAATCATTTTGGGGTTTCTTTCAGAATTATTCGGATGGTTATTCATCTTTTTAGAAAGGGGGGGGGGAGGTGAAGCAGGTACATCCTGCCAAAGGGGAGGGAGGCCGGTAGCTAGGACATGGGGGGGGGGGCTGCATGAAGAAATTGGGGGGCAAGTTCTTCAGACTCAAAAATGAGGGGGTGGGGGAACCTGAAACACATCTCTTTGCGGGGCTATTTACAGCAGGAGGCAAAACTACCAGATTGAGCAGGTTCTGGTAAGGCTGCTGAGGGACACGGACCCCGCCGCTGGGTGTGTGTGTGTGTTCTGGGCTATTGCTAGGAAATTGACGAATAATGCTTTAGAGTCCTTTGAAAGTTTTCTGTACTTTTTGTGCTATCATTTGGTACGGATTTTGTTTAGTAGATGTCCTGGGTAAATAATATCTTATTGAGAATTTTCTTAAATGTTTATTCTTTATGTTTATGACGCGGCTGTGTGTGACTGGCTACAGGAAGGGGCAGCACCCACAATCCCCCCCCCCCCC
>QEPC01008216.1:3354381-3370305 GCA_003113815.1 Sphenodon punctatus
CCCCTCCCCTCCCAGTTACTGATCTGCCCCGTGGAGCTCCTTAGCTCCCTGCCCCACTCTCGCTTCCAAAACCCAGACGCTCAGAGGCAGTTAGAGGCCCAGGAACCAGAGAGACACAACTCCCTTCAGGGTTTTTTTCCACCTACAAGGAAGAAAGAAGAGAGACGAATTTGGGGACGGTGAGGAGGGGAATTTTGTAAATCTGGGGGAAATAAGGGGAAGGGAGAGCAGAGTCCAGCAGAGAAAGATGGCTTCCCTCTGGCCGCTCCACAATTTCTTTCTAGGGCAGATTTAGCAGCACCCTATGCTGATAGTTTTACAAACACTTCCAAAGTTGTTTGATTTGTCTGTTTGTTTTAAACAATTGCAGGATAAAAGAGCCGGTGGAATCTGAGTGTGTGGCTCTGCGCTGTATTTTCAGATCTTGCGCGCTCATTTAATCGCTTCAGTGAAAGCAATAGAAACCCCCCCAACCTATTTGCTGACCAGATTGAGCATTAGGGCAGATTATTTATTTTATAATTTTATAAATTATTTATTATTTATTAATTTATTAACTGAGGAGCAGATTAGCAGCACAGACTTTGAAAGGGTCGGGAATGCAGGAGAGGAGAAAGAAAGATTTTTTTAAACCCCTACTATGTTTGGTGTTTGTTGGCATTTCCTTGGGGATCCCCAGACTTCCCCCACCCCCCCAAAAAAAAATCCGTGAAGAAATGTAATTAAGTGTAGAGGTGTCTTTCATTTTGTAGCGGGAAAGGGACCAATTCTCCCTTTCTCAATCCTGTTGAGCTGCACTTGAACCAGCCCCCAGGGTTTTTTATGAGGGGGGGGCGATCCAGACTCGTGCCAGCAGCTCATCTCTAATAAGTTTGCAATGTTTTCATCAGATGTTGCACTGGCTTAAATATTGGGGGGGGGGGGGGGGGGGGGCTAATATGGAATAACTCAACCATCTCACCGTTTTCTCTTGCCCTGCCCGGATTTCGGGGTCCTTGGTCATTCCCAGGAAGAGTTGAACCCTTCGACTTGGTGACAAAGAGAAGACAGTTCTCCCTCTCGAAGCGACTTGCTCCGGAGCAGGGAACTGAATGGGATAACTCCGGAGCAAGTGGGTTCAGGAGTCCAGCCTTCGGACTTGGGGTTCGAGGCTGCTCCAGGCAGCTGAATGCAGTCTCAGCTTCCTTGCAACTGGAGAACAAGAGAAATTAGAGGTTCAGTCCTGAGTCTATTGGCAACATTTATATAAATTTATATAAACTTTATCTAAGTTTATATATTTTTATTTATATCAATTTAAACAAATGAATAAAAGGCAACATTTGTATACATTGTATATAAATTTATATAAATTTTATCTAATGCTATATATTTTATTTATATCAATTTAAACAAACAAATTAATGAATGAATGAATAAGACATAAATAAAATTCCCTTGGAGTTGGTTCTCTGCTCCCCTGACGGCTGGTTTGGAAAGGGAAGGTTTTTTCCCCCCATGCAACATTTTGACAATTTTTATTCTCATCTTTTGTGTATGTTTTAGTTTTTCTATTAAAAAAGCAGCTTTTAGATTTTTTTAAAAATAACCTACATTCTAGACACTTTTAAAAAACGGAAACAGCCTATTTTCTACAAAAATTCTGTTGAGCTGAAAAGACATTTTCCACTCAAAAAGACAGGCTGATAGAAACAGGTTGCGTTTCTTCTGTTAGGAATATTTATCTCTTTTGCCCCTGGAGAGAAAATCTTTCCCAAACTGCCCCAAGTTGGTTGTGGTCTATTTGGAAGGCGTTTAGGAAGAGCTTTCAGTCTCTCTTTTGGGGGAAAATAAATTTATTAGCAGAGTTCAAACCGTTGGGGAGTTTTTTGTACTTGAATCACAATGATAAATAACAATTCCCGCTAACCCAGAAACACTTGAGAAGTGCGTGGATGAGTTTGATTTTCAAATCTATTTACAAAATCAAAAATTCTCTCTTGTCTGTACTAACCTGCCCTATTTCCCAATGCAGTCACTAAATAGATTGTGATTTTTCTACTCTCTCTCTCTCTCTCTTTCTCTCTCTCTTTTTTTTTAAAAAAGGAAAACATTTAAAAATGAGCGCGCAAGGTTTGAAAATACAGCGAGATCTCACTGACTCTTTATTCTCTGCTTTTTTGTGGGGGTTTAAAAAAAAAATTAAAAAAAAAAATCTGGATGCAACTTTCCCAGAAGGCTGGAGCCTTCTCCTTTCCAAAGGGACGCCCACGGAGAGTTTTAATCTTCTATCGAAACTGGATAACATTCTTGATCTCCTAAGATTAGAGGCTGCTTGTTGACTCTGATCCAATACTTTTAATCACAAGCTCCTCCAGCCCCACCAGCGAGCAGGCTAAAAAGGGCAGATGCTCAAGCTTGGAACTGGTTGAAGACGCATCCAACTTCGCCACTGTTTGCAAACGGTTCAGCTAATCCAGAGGGGCCAGAAGTGAGTCTGCAGGGACTGGCTTGAAAGGCGTCCCCGCCCCCGAAGGAAGTGGCGATTGCTTTTCTGGGGCCTTGGGCCTGGCAAATTTTCACTGAAATCTACCTGAAATTTACAAAGAGGATTGAGAAAATGGCGCCTCTGGAAAATTTTTGCCTAAATTGTTCTCTCTTTTCTTCTGCTTATGGTTAAAATAGCCGGGCGCTGCGACAATCGCCGCTTTTTAACTTAGATTCAAATGGAAAGAAAGAAAGGTCTTTCCACTTGCAAAGACTTTAATATCTGCTCTCTTTGCAATTCAGCACACGTGAATAATTTATCCTGGATGCCAAATGCAACTACCATTTCCTGAACAAAATTAAGGGTGGGGGGGGTTTTTTTTGGGGGGAGGTGTTTTTTTAGGGGGCAGGAAGATGTGTTTGGAATCGATTGAAACTTAATAAACAATGGTCTGAGATGGAGGGAAGAAAAATCAAAAGAATAATCCAGCCGAGGCTGCTTATAATAAAGAAAGTGCCGTTAATAATTCAGCAGCCGAAAATAAGCAAATCATTGGATTATGCGGCAATATCAGGATTGATGCATTTCAGGCGGAATGGGGACAGACAGGGCAATAATAACCCCTTTATTTCTCCTTCCAATAAAGCCACCGCCGCAAAAAGTTCCCACTTAAAAGTAGCTCTTCGTGTTTCTCACTTTCTAAGGTGATTCCCCTCCACTTCTTCAAATTAATTATTTTTTTCCAGTCCTAACAACTCCAGTGATAAAATTAATTTAAAAGTAATATCCTTGCCCCCCCCTCCCCCTTCCAATAATGTAAAGGCGGTGGGGATGGAATTAACTGTCAACATTTGTCCCGGATTTAATAACAACTTTGCTTTTTTTCTCTCTCAATGCTTCGGCGCTGGGATCATTTCAAATGCTTTAACTTTCTTTCTCATCAGCTTCTCCTGTCTTTTATTGCGTCCCCCCCCGGCCAAATCCTCCATTTAATTTATGTGTTGGTCGCATTAAAAGAATCGATCTTGGCTAGATATTGCACATTTGGAAGCCCTTTGAAAATCAGGGTAATCTAATGCTCGCGCAACCACCCCTCCCCTCCGATCCAGCTTGAATTTCCTGGTGGGGGGGCAGTTGGTGAGCCAGGGAGGCGGATTAAAGAGGTGGCAACCCCTTAAGAATGAAGTAGTTGGTTTGGATCCCAGTTTCTCTGGCAGATACACAAATTCTTCCTTGCTAGATAACTCCTTTGTGGCTCTCACCTTGTTTCCATGATTTTTGCCTCTGGACCAAAACTGGCTTGATCTCAGAAAGGCGTGGTCTCTCTCTGTGGCTCACACAGAAACACTTGTAGGTTTCGAAACCAAGTCCTATAAGGAAAGGTTGAAGTAGCTGGGTATGTTTAGCCTAGAGAAGAGAAGATTAAGGGGAGAGATGACAGCAGTCTTCAAATTCCTGAAGGGCCGTCACAGAGAGGATGACAAAGACTTGCCCTTTCTTGCCCCTGAAGGCAAGGCTAGAAATAATGGGCTCAAATTACAAGAAAACAGATTTTGGTTAACCATTGGGAAGAACTTCCCAATGGTAAGAGCTGTTTGACAGTGGAACAAATTACCTCAGGCGGTGGTGGGCTCTCCTTCACTGGAGGTTTTCAATCAGAGACTTGACGGCCATCTGTCAGGGTTGTTGTAGCTGCGGATTTCGTGCACTGAGCAGGGGGATGGACTAGATGACCTCGAGACACATTCCAACTCTATGATTCTATGATCTTCTGCCCTGGCTCACAAATATGGTCCAAGTTTAAAATAAATCAGGCCAACATTTCTCTTTCCCTCCAACTGGCATTTTTACATCTCTGCTCAGCCGCCTACTAGAGTGGAGCTGTATTCATTTAGGAGGATGCAGATTGTAAACAATACGTGTGTGTGTGTGTCTGTCTGTGTGGGCATACACACAAAATCAGAGAAGAAGGGAAAGTAGTTAAAATTGTCTAAAGATCTGCGCTTGAATAAGAATCCATGAAACAATGAGTATACCCATTCCATTTCCAGTACTCATTCATTCATTCATTCATTTATTAGATTTCTATACCGCCCCATCCTGCACAGCAGCTCGGGGCGGTTTACAACAATAAAAACATTTAAAAATTTAAAATACAACCATAAAACAAATCAATAAAGCTGGTGGTATATAAAAATAAATAAAACAGGTGGGGGATTAAAAATCACCCCCCCCCTCCCTCCCAAAGGCCTGGGCAAACAGCCAGGTCTTACAGTTCCGCCGAAAGGTCAAAAGGCTTGGGGCCAGGCGAGCTTCCTCCGGAAGGGAGTTCCACAGCCGCGGCCCTACCACCGAGAATGCCCGCTCCATCGTGGCCCCCCGCTTAACACGGGGGACCTCCAGGAGGGCACCCCCGGCAGACCGCAGGAGTCGTTCCGGGGCGCGAAGGGCGAGGCGGTCCCTAAGGTAAGAGGGGCCAAGGCCGTATAGGGCTTTATAGATCATTACTAGGACCTTGAACCTGGCCCGGCACACTATCGGCAGCCAGTGCAGCGCTCGGAGCACCGGTGTAATGTGCTCCCGGCGACCCGTCCCCGTAAGAAGACGGGCCGCCGCATTCTGCACCAGCTGCAGCCTCCGGGCCAGGAACAAGGGAAGCCCCACGTAGAGCGCGTTACAGTAGTCGAGTCGCGAGGTGACGAAGGCATGGATGAGGGAGGCCAGGTCCGGGCCAGAGACATACGGACGCAGCCTACGTACCAGATAAAGCTGGCGGAAGGCAGCCTTCGCGGCTGCCTCCACCTGCTGCTCCAGCCGCAGGCCTGCGTCCAAAATGACCCCCAGACTCCGGACCTGCTGAGCTACAGGGGGGCAAACCCCCCCAATCAGGGGGGCCACCACCCCCTTCGCCCTCCCCACCACCATTACCTCCGTCTTATCTGGGTTGAGTTTCAGTCTGCTCTGTCGCATCCAATCCGCCACGGCCTCCAAACATTGGGATAGCACCGAGACAGCAGGGTCTGGGTCGGTAGAAAACGAGAGGTACAGCTGAGTATCATCAGCATACTGGTGACACCGCACCCCGAACCCTCTCACGACCTCCCCCAAGGGCTGCATATAGATGTTAAATAATAATGGAGACAAGATCGATCCCTGCGGAACGCCACACGGTAAGGCGCGGGGGCTCGATGTTTCTTCCCCCAACACCACCCGTTGGCTCCTCCCCGAGAGGAATGAACGGAACCATTCAAGAACAGTTCCGTCCAGACCCCCCCGGTCACGCAGTCGTCTCAACAGCAGCCCATGGTCCACGGTGTCAAAAGCGGCCGAGAGATCGAGCAGGATGAGAAATGTCGAACATCCCGCATCCATCTCCCGGCGGAGGTCGTCCACCAAGGCCACCAACGCCGTCTCGGTGCCATAGCCGGGGCGGAACCCAGATTGAAACGGGTCAAGGAGCCCGATATTATCTAGATGACCCTGGAGCTGGAGCGCCACTGCCCGCTCAATAACCTTCCCTAAAAAGGGAAGGTTAGAGACAGGTCGGTAGCTGGCGAGCGCGTCTACGTCCAACGATGGTTTTTTCAGCAGGGGGCGCACCACAGCCTCTTTTAAGCAAGGCGACAACCTCCCCTGCCGAAGGGACGCATTCACCACCCTCGCCAGCACCGTCCCCAACGTCTCCCCGGAAGCTTTTATTAACCAGGACGGGCACGGATCTAGTTGACAACACGTGGCCCTCACAGACCCCAGGACATCCACCACATCGGCTGACGTCACTTCCCGAAACTCGCCCCATAAAGATGGAACAGACTCCACACACAACATTGCGTCTCTATTGCTACACGATTAATGCTCAGTTTGAGTACCCGATGTCCCGTAATGTTGATTTTCAATCCTGGGATGCTGGCTTCCACTCCTGACAGCAGATTGACAGCTGGTACCAATTTCTTTGTTTCATGTCCTGATTTTTTTAAATTTTCCATCCTGATCTACCGACTGGTAACCATAAAAACTGTTAAATTGGCATGGAAATGACCAATCTGGGGGGTATCAGGATACCCAATTGGTGATTGGATAGCCCACTACGGTCCTCAAAAATGGAGGTAGGCATTACCCACAAAGTACCAACGTCGGTATCTGCTCTGCTTCACACAATTACCATCTGCTCACTCCGGTGGGAGCACCGCCAGTTTGCCTGCGGGCTACTCCAGGATGGCATTTTATACGTTGTCTGAACAGATCTTTGCGACAGATCTCTGAGGCAATGGGTGGCAGAAAGACCACGAAAAATATCGGGAGGGAGGGGCCTCTACCCTGATCCCCCAACTCTTTCCATAAAGGAGGCAACAGACTAGTTTTACACCAATGGAGCATCTGCCCAGTCATTTCTGAAGTCAGGCTGCACATGAGACACCGGGGATTGGGGGCGAAGTGCCATGAGCTGAAATCACGTCAGGGTGGTCATGCGATGTTTTGCTCGTGTGCACCACCACCAGCAGCGTTTGTGTGTTTCAGTTTTTATCCTGCCCTTCCTGCGGAGCAGCTCAAGGCGGCTTACAAATAATCCATTAAAACAAAATATAAACATAAAAACATCCCATATAAACATTTTCTTTGCTCATGCCCCCCGCCCCCAATTCAGTCCCCACGGCCAAAAGCCCAACGGAACAAAATGGTCTTACGTTTATTTATTTTTAAAAATTATACCTCCCCCCTCTTGCCCAGATGCTACCGGGGGTGGCTAACAACATCAAAAATACACACTACAATAGCATAAAACATAATAAAACGTCAATAAAAAGAAAGAATAAAAACCAACCCCCTCCCTCACCACCCCCAACCCCTACTCACCCTCGCCAAATGCCTGACAGAACAGCCAGGTCTTACAACTCCTTTGAAAGGCTGGGAGGTCCGGGGCCAGACGGGTCCCTATCGGGAGAGAGTTCCAAAGGTGCAGCGCAGCCACCGAGAATGCCCTATTCTCTGTGGCCCCCCGGAAAACCCGGGGGACCTCCAGTGTGGTGCCCCTGGATGACCTCAGGGGTCGGTCTAGGACCCAGGGAGTGAGGCGATCTTGCAAGTAGACAGGGCCCAGACTGTGTAAGGCTTTATAGGTCAAAACCAACACTTTGAATTGAGCCCGGAAGACTATTGGCAACCAGTGCAGAGACCGGAGCACTGGTGTAATGGTCTCCCGGAGGCCCAGTCCCACTAAGAGCTGGGCCGCCACATTCTGCACCAGCTGCAGCTTCTGAGCCATCTCCATAGGTAGCCCCATGTAGAGCGCATTACAGTAGTCTAGTCAAGAGGTGATAAAAGCATGGATAAACGTGGCCAGGTCAGGAACCAAAACCAACTGAAGCTGTCGCACCAGATGTAACTGGCGGAAGGCACTCCTTGCCTCCACCTGGAGATCCAGGCAGAGCTGTGTGTCAAGGAGCACCCCCAGGTTCCGTACCTGGGAAGTCAACAGAGGACAGATCCCATCAACCATGGGAGCGGTCACTTCCACCGACTTCCCCACTACCATCACCTCTGTCTTGTCAGGATTCAATCGCAGCCAGTTAGTCCTCATCCAATCCCCCACAGCTGCCAAACACCGGGTAAGCACCGAGACAGCCGGGCCTGGGTCAGTAAAAAATGAGAGATACAGTTGGGTGTCATCCGCATACTGATGACACCTCACCCCGAACCCTCTGATCACCTCAGCGAGCGGCTGCATATACACGCTGAACAGGAGAGGGGACAAAACAGAACCCTGCGGGACCCCACACGAGACGTCTCGGCAAGATGAAAAACAATTACCGAGCACCACCCGCTGAGTTCTTTGGGTCAGGAATGAGCGGAACCATTTGAGAACAGTCCCACCCACCGCCTCACTGTCCCACAGGCGCGTCGCCAACATCTCATGGTCAATGGTATCAAATGCTGCCGAAAGATCTAATAGGATCAATAGGGTCGATTGATCCCGATCCTTCTCACGGCGGAGATCATTTACCAAAGCCACAAGTGGAATCTCAGTGCCATAACCCGGACGGAAGCCAGATTGAAAGGGATCAAGATAATCGACGCGGTCAAGATGCTGCTGGAGCTGTCGCGTCACTACCCGTTCAATAACCTTCCCTAAAAAGGGAAGGTTAGAGACAGGCCGATAGCTGCAGGGGAGTCAGCGTCAAGAGATGGGTTCTTGAGCAGAGGCCGCATCACCGCCTCCTTGAGGCAGCTCAGCACTTTGCTCTCCCGAAGGGAGGCGTTGACCACCCCGACCAGCACCGGCCCCATTGTCTCCCAGCAGCTCCTAACTAGTCAGAATGGGCATGGATCTAATTCACAAGAGGTGACTCGAACCGCCCCCAGAACCTCCACCACATCAGCGGGTGTCACCGACTGAAATTGATCCCACAAAATTGAACATGATGGGGCTTCTACAACCTCTACTGTATTAAGTGCGGCATCGAAGTCATGGTGAATACGAGCTATTTTATCCCCAAAATAATCCGCAAACATGTCACAGCGGGCAGATGATGACTCAACTCCAGGGTTGAGGGAGGCCGGACTGACCAGCCCCTGCACAACCCGGAACAGCTCCGCCAGACAGGATTTTGCGGATACTATGAGGGTAGCAAAGAACTCCCTGTTTGCTACCCGCATAGCCATGGCATAGGCTCGTAAACTAGCTCTATGCTGCAATCTGTCGGCTTCAGCATGAGAATGACGCCACAGTCGCTCCAACTGTCACCCAGCTTGCTTCAGCCTCCGCAGCTCCTCAGAAAACCACGGAGATCTGAGGAGCCTCCGCCTAGGTAACGGACGCCCGGGAGCTGTCCGATTGATAGCCTCCATCAGCAAGGTGTTCCATAGCTTAATGAGGTCATTGATGAGACGGTCGTCAAGGTCAGAGGGTAACTCCCCCAGAGCACCTAGAAACCACAATGGGTCCAACAGCCTCCGGGGGGCAGACCATCCGAATAAGTTCCACACCCTTGTGGGGGCAGATGTGTGCTAGAAGGGAGGTCTGTAGGAGGTAATCATCAGTCCATGACAAGGGCACAGCTGATATCTCCTAGGGATGTGCAAACAGAATGCAGTTTGGATGTTCGAACGTTCAGTCATTCAGTTCGAAACCTGAGTTTGGGTTTGGTTGTTCGGTTCGGCAGAGTTTGGTTCGGACGAACTTGGCCAAACATTCGAAAATAGTGCTACCGATACTGAGTTTGAAGAATTTTTCAGTATCGGTATAATTTGGCCCTGAAACAACCCCTGGTCTCCACCCCTGGTGCCAAGAAGTCTGCTCCTCAGCTGCCTCCCCCTTCCGGTCACGTTTTTCCTGCCCAAAGTCATGTTTTTCCCACCCCCGAACTCATCCAAACTCACCCGAACATGACTGAACTGTTTGGCCATTTTCGAGTTTGGTTCGGACGTTCGGTTCGGATGTCCGAACAGACCGAGTTCGGTTCAAACTCCAAACATGCAAACTACGTTCACACATCCCTAATATCTCCCCCATTAATGGAGCACCCGCCTCAAGGCCAGTGCAAAACATAAGGTCCAAGGTATGTCCTCCAAGATGTCTTGGGCCGTTTACCCTCTGGGACAGGCCCATGGTTGTCATGGCGGCCATGAACTCATGTTCGGCTCCCCCAAGAACCGCATCAGCGTGAATGTTGAGGTCCCCCAAGACTATCGTCTTTGGGGACCGCAACACCATGTCTGACACAGCCTCTGCCAGAGCATGCAGAGGCCGCCATACTCATAGGTGCACGGTATACCAGCAGCACTCCCAAACTGTCCCCCGTCAAATCCAACACAAGATGGAGACCTTCAATGCCCACTATGGATCACACTGGATACCTCCTCATAGACCAACCCTCTTTAAAAATCATAGCTACACCGGCCCCCCTACCCCAATCCCTCTAACTGCAGCTGGTGCTGCACAGAATACCTGGCCAGAACAAGATCAGCAAAAATAGGCCTCAATTCATTGTCCAGCCAGGTTTCCATGATACACGCGAGATCGGCGGCACAGGATCACCTCCTGGACCATCGTTGCTTTGTTCGCCACCAACCTCGCATTTAACAGCACCACCACCGGGTTGGGGACCCCCTGACCGAGTCCTACCTGCTCTACTTCTAGGGGGGTGAGTGGGACATGCAGTAGGTGTGGTGAAATGCCAGTAGGGGGAGCTATACACCTGAGCCACCCACCTAACTGTGTTTCTCCAAATCTCTGGCTAGGGGTTCCCACAGCTGGCAAACCCCTGAAAACCCTTGATATTTCACTGCCACCACCCGAGCGTATACCAGAGGGCATTCACACCACTCAGGAAATGTGAACCCCCAAAAGACATAAGCCTTACAGCTTCCCCAAAGCACTCCCCTTTCCTGGCACTCTGTTCCTGGGATTTCCTCCTCTGGGTTGGAGGCAGATCCCCAGAGCTACCCACCAGACGCTTCCCTTGGTTCCAAAGCTGTTGGCTTCTAGCCAAATAGGTAGATTTCCCCCTCTTTAGTAGCTTGGCCTAGGGAGACGTATAATGCTCAGCCAATAATGCACACACACACCCAGTAGGGTAAAATGAAAACTAAGACTTTACTAGTACATATAAAAAGGAATAAAAGCAAAGTGTACACTGAGAACCAGAAGTGATAATCCTTGAGCAATGAGAATCAGTCCTGTGGACATAGTAGTCCATTTGGAAAGCATCTTCCTACAACTGTAGCTGAGGTAGCAAGCAAGGTACTCACACTGGTTCTGATCAGGTCTCCATAGGGGATGGTTTTCCTATGGGGTCCAAGTTCTTCTTCTGGCAAAGGCCAGAGTTACTGTTAAACCATGCAGTCCATGAGTGCCTCCAGGCAGGGAGGTCACCAGCCTAGCAGCGTCTGCTAGAGATCTCAGTGAGTGAGTCCATAGAGAGAGAGGAAGGGGTGTGTCTTGGCTTATTAAGCTCGACCCCTCCTTCCCTTTGGGAATCGCCCCCAGGTAGGGTTTCTCCAATCCAGGTGAACTGCCTGAGCCTCTCACCTCTGAGGTCACTTAGGTGAGACATCATGGCGTTCACCTTGAGATACTGATCCCTGTCCTTGGCTTTTGGAGCATGCCCAGAACACTTGTCCTGTGACCTTGCATTTGTCCAGGCCCTGGGGGCGGGGGGCTTGATAGTGTGTAGCAGAGTGTTTGTCTAGGGTACTCTGGTAGGGAAACTGGGGCATTTTACCACAGTAGGCATCTATCCCGCCTCACCGATCTCATTTCCCTCCCTGTGAGACCATATCTCCCCCGACCTTTTACGACCCCAAAAGCTGTGCCCACCCCAGCTGACCATCCCTGCCCCCACCTCCCCAGCCATCCCATCCAAGAGGCTAGGGAGATCCCCCTTCCCCCTTCCCTATCCCCTCTCCCAAAATATCCCTCCCCCATCCCCTCTCCCTGTGTCTCCCTCTCTCACAGGGAATCTCCCATCCCCATTATTCGGGATGGACCCCTCGTCTCACCAGGAGGCCAAACCTGCTCTCCCAACCCCCCTCCCATACCACCTACCCTCCTCTGCCACCGGAGGATAGTCAACCTCCCCCCATGGACTCCCCCCCTCCCTAACCCAGTCCCTTTGCCCCCTTCCTCATAGAGGAAACACCCCATCCCCCCTAATCCCCTTAAAACCAAAACCAAAATAAAAACCTCCCCCGTCAGCCCCCTCGGTTCCGCTAAGGGCCACTTTGTTGTCGCCCTTGGATACGCCGCCTGATGTGCGTGCCTACGGCACCTGCTGGGTGGAAGGCTGCCTTGGTTGGGCCAGACCTGGAAGTTCTAGCCATGTACCCTGGCCCCACCCCCTCCTCCAAATGGGGGAGGGGGAAGATAGGACTGGGGGGGGCTGGGCAGCACGGTTCCTCATTAAGACCGGGTCAGGAGGGGGGGGGCTCTGGAAGGCCTCCAGGCTTGAACACAGGCAGTTCTCCTGCAGAAGGGAGTTCCACAGTGAAGGTGTGACGGATGAAAATGCCCTTCTCATCGTTGAGTCCATTTCTGCCGTGATTTCAAAATGGGGCTGGATTTTTGGCCCCGCCTCCTGTCACTGAAATCATGGCAGAAATGGGCTAATCATGTGACAACCCCCCACACACACACATGCACGGAATGTCACGTGATATCCCCTGATGTGATTTCGGCTCATCACAGTCCCCCCCCCCCCCTTCCCGTCTCATGGGCAGGTGGCCACAAAACGAGGATCTACATTCCCCTCATTCTAGGTCATTTGAACACAGCGATCAAATGCCCCTCTTGTCATTTAGAAATATACAGAGAAACAACTAAGGTTCTGATCCACAGACCACTTACTCTGGAACAGCCTCACTGAAGTCCTACTGGACTAAGTGCTTTGGGAATCACGGCCTAAGAGTTTAGATGTTTTCAACCAACTTGTGGAATTTTGAACCAACTGAGAATTTAACCAACATGGCAATTTTTTCTAAAAAAACCCAAAACCAAACCCAACACATATTCAGGAAGAAACCTATTCCTGGGAGGAAAAAATGCTGTTCCACTCTCCCCCCCCCAAGTTTTTTTTTTCTAAAGAAATAACACAAATATCTTTATTCTTTTACAATAATTGAACTTTCCTCCTTTCCCAAGACCACAAATATTTTGAAAAGACATTGCCACACTTTGGAATCTCTAGGAAATCTCGCACATGCACACGCACATGCACACACATGTCCTGTTGACTTACTCTACGAATGCGCCATCTAGGAGTTGATGACCGTGACCATTTCTCCTTTCCTTGTGCCTGTAAAAAGGATATCCAGTGCTTGGTTTGGCTTCTCTCAGTGTGTGTGTGTGTGTGTGTGTGTGTGTGTGTGTGTAAAAGGACCTATGCGGGTTGGCTCAAGACAATGTTCCCATTTTCAATAGCAACAGTCACTCCTTTCCCCCTTATTAGCAGAATTGCTGCCCGAAAGGAAAATACAGCTGTTCCTAATCTCCCTTGGCAGCCGCTGAGCCCCCTTCTATTGACTTTAGACACAGACAATATTGACAGGGATTTGGTGCTAAGAAGGGCAGACAGAGCAAGAATGCATGAAAATGGGTCTGCCCCTCCCAGCTGGAAGTGAGCTTAGACCTGAAGGGTCTGGGTCTCTCCCCATGCAGGTGATGCAGAAGCTCGTCCAGCTCTTTGACCACTTGTAGGGTGGACACCGGTAAAGAGATGTGGGATTCCATCCTTCCAGTATCTGGTAACTGAATGACCGCAGGGACCAGTCATGTCCACGCCGTCCTCCATTTTGCTCTGCCGTGCACTTCACAATGTAGCATCTTTGGGTCCCCTCCTCTCCACTCCACTCCATTAGATCATCTCATCTCCACTTCCTTCATAGGGGCTGCCTCTTGGTCCACTGCCTTTCACCACACTGACGAACACAGTCCTTTGCCAACAATTTCGCCTCATCCATCAGCTGGAGCTTCTACCTTATTGATCTATTCTGACTTGTTCCATGCCTGAGGAAGGATCCTGTGTGGCCTTTTAGCTCATGTACTCTCCCCAACAGAAGTTGGTCCCATAGAAGGTCATCTGAATGACTTGGTCATCATTCCTCTCCACCGGTCCTTTTCAACAGTCTCATTCCTATCGTGGTCCTGCCAGCTCATCCTAAGCAACTCTCCAAGGGCATAGTCACCCAAGGGCAGCTTGGGGGCCTCACAATGCATGTGGAATTTGTGCGCATCTTGTGTGGGAGCTGGGGTGGGAGCAGGACGGGGGGGGCCATATCATTTTCTTTTCACCAGGGGCCATTCCAATCGAGCCATGTCCCTGCAACTATCTTTTGAAAATCTATTCCGGATAGTTTGGCAGTCATCCAGCTGCTAACCAATTACCGCAATGGCAATCAACAAACCAAAGAACTAGATGATACCAGACTGGTTAACTGGTTTACTGTATTATCATTGTTCATTCTTTTAATTTTTCCCCCCCTGGTCCCTTTCTGTTTCCCAGGTGCTCTCTTGTTTATTAACAGAACTAGTTGTGTGTTACAAAACTCTCTTATAAAACAAACATAATAATTAATAATTAGTTATGAATGATTCATTATTATGTGGTGGGTGCTGAACAATCATGATTAGAGCTCAGTCTCTGCCCCAAGGAGTCTACAATCTACAACAGGAGTGGAGACCCTTTTCCCTCCTGGGGGCCAGTTTGACAATTAGTACAAGCTCTGAGGGCCTCATAGAAGTTGGGGGCAGGGGTGTGCTCAGGAATAGGAGGGTCACGGATCTATGCCCTGAATCTGTCCCCTCATCTCTGCTCCCTTCCCCTGAGCTCAGTCTTTCAGTGCTGGGGGGGCAGGACATAAAAGGGCCAGATAAAAGCTAGTCACAGACTGTGTTTGCCCCCCAGACCTGAGGTTCCCCATCCTTGATCTGGAATGTATAAGGGGAGGGGCAACAGCGCCGGAAGCTGCTTATTCCTGCTCTCTCCCTCTCTGAACCTGAGCCCTATTCCCATCTGTGACCTGACCCTCATCTGAGCCCATCCTTTCTGACTCCGTTCCCACCTGGGGCCTAAGGCTGCCCATGTCTCAGATGACCCCAGCAAACTTGACCTAGACTATAAGCCCCTTGGAGCCGAGGACCTATTTCTGTTCCTGTGCAGCACACAGACCACGTTCTGACAAACAGAGGCAACAAACTGAAGTCACTACTCTAAACCTAAAGTAACTATTCCACTCTGGGAGTGTTCAGATGAACAGTCTGCAGCCTGAGGGGGAGCAGGAGGCTACTACTGATTGGCCTGCCTGTTTTTTTATTTCATGTTCCTGCCCCCTGCGCCCCTCTTTTGTCTGACCAATTTGTCAGCCAGACCTTTGCAGAGTAGTTCTATCCCAGCCTGGCCTTCGACTCCAGCCACCAGCTGAGTCGCCACTAGCCCAGCCTGCTCTTGTCAAACACACCCTTTCTTGGACCATAGCCCCAACCCCCTCCCCCCACCCAGCGCGGTCTGACTGTTCAATTCCAACCCCTTAGCCTGGACATCAAGTCACCAGGGCCCGATGGCATTCACCCCAGAGTTCTGAAGGAACTCAAATATGAAATCGCAGACCTACTGTTAGTAATTTTTAACCTGTCACTAAAATCTGCCACTGTACCCGAGGACTGGAGGGTGGCAAATGTAACCCCGATATTTAAAAAGAAATCCAGAGGCAATCCTGGAAACTACAGACCAGTAAGCTTGACGTCTGTGCTGGGCAAAATGGTGGAAACCATCATTAAGGACAGACTTACTGGGCATGTTGACAAACACTTAATGGGGAAGAGTCAGCATGGATTTAGTAAAGGTAAGTCACGCCTTACTAACCTGTTGGAATTCTTTGAGGGTGTAAATAAGCATGTGGACAAGGGAGACCCAGTAGATATAGTGTACCTGGATTTCCAGAAAGCATTTGATAAGGTCCCTCAT
>QEPC01008216.1:3381406-3399503 GCA_003113815.1 Sphenodon punctatus
GGGACCTTATCAAATGCTTTCTGGAAATCCAGGTACACTATATCTACCGGGTCTCCCTTGTCCACATGCTTATTTACACCCTCAAAGAATTCCAACAGGTTAGTGAGGCACGACTTACCTTTACTAAATCCGTGTTGACTCTTCCCCATTAAGCCATGTTTGTCAACATGCCCTGTCATTCTGTCCTTAATGATGGTTTCCACCATTTTGCCCGGCACAGACGTCAAACTTACTGGTCTGTAGTGTCCAGGATCGCCTCTTGATCCCTTTTTAAATATCGTGGTTACATTTGCCACCCTCCAGTCCTTGGGTACAGTGTGTGTTACATCACATAAAAGCATAAATACACATAAAATCAATTAAAATTCCTTACCCCAAACCTCCTCAAACCCCGTGCCTGCCAAATGTACTGGCTAGTCTTCTACGCAGGTGGGGAAGAACAGGCTTCCTCAAAGTCCAGCCTCACAATTCTGTGGTTCCATTGGAGAGTTTTGGCCCCCAAATCATATGCTGTGGTTCTGGAGAGTCAAAATGAATAATTAGAGGATGATTTACAGAGCTGAAACAAGTTCTCTGGTATAACTGGTATAGCTGTTAACTACCAAAACGGGTATGTGCCTTGAAAATATGGATATTCTCTCATGTCCCCAAACAATTGAAATAGCATTTTCATCCTGATTTTTTCACTTCCAGTTCCAGAATTCCAAAATGTTGGGGGGAGGGGAAGGAATTTGTTTGGATGTGGGGGTAATTTTGTGTACCTGAAAAAAACGAAATTTTGGGTATTTTGGATACCCAAAAGGCATTCAGTTGCCAGTTCGGGCAGCGGAAATTTCAGGTGTTACCTGAGGCTACCAAATGAGGTACCCATTTTGGCTCTCAGTGGTTAATCATCATTATTTCTATAGCACCAGCAACGTACCTGGCATTGAATAATCATTGATTAGACACAGGTCTCTGCCTTGAGACACTTACAATCTAGAATGGACAAAGGAGGGGAACATAGGGAGAGAACATAGTTGAGAGGTTCAGGGGCACCTTCGAGCTCAGCTTAGATACAAGGAGAAGTGGGGGAATCCAGAAGTATAAGGCAGTGTAGGGAGGTACACCGGTGAGCAATCGATGGGGGTGAGGAGCTTCTTAGAAGCGCCAGTGATTCACAAATATTTTGCCAAGGAAACTGACAAGCTTCCAAAATCTCGTGGCCGCTTGCTGAGTCACATCACACAGAGACTCACTAGGCGCATCCTTTGGGGAGGGGGGGCGCGGAAATATTTGCAAGTCATTTCTGTGTGCGGCTGACACGCACTCATTAGGCGAGCAGGACTGATTGCTTGCGGTGGGGGTGGGGAACAAGGTTAATCTAATAAACATTCTTCTTTGCGTGGATTCTTGTTTGCGTTCCGAAGGCAGCCACAATAGCAGATGTTATATCGTCCTTCCAGCTCACCACCAGCCCCATTAGCTTCTATTTATGGTCCCCTTTATTGTTTCTTTCTCTCTCTCTCTCTTTGTTGTTGTTGTTCTTTTTTTTCTTTTTCTTTTTTTTTTTAAACTTTCCTATTATTGTTTCACTCTGGGGGAGGCAGCGGATATAATATATTCATCTTTATTATACAGAAATCTGTGTGAAGCATTTAATAAAATGCTGTTTCCACCCAGCCAGGAATATTACTGTTAGCAATGCTTAAGTTAATGCTCCTATTAAAAAATGGTTGATGGCTGCAGCGTCCGCAGCGAGGTTGGGCCAATAAGTAGGCTCTACTAAATAAAGGCGCGCGCGGCGATTTAGAGATCACCTGACGCCTCATCTCGAAGGGGATTTCTGCTGACTCTCTGCATATCCTGCATTCTTTTTCTCCCTTGGGTTTTTGTTTTGTTTTGTTTTTGAATAGTGATATTTATTTGGATGGAAACAGATTTTTGTTTCTTAGGATGGAACTTTCCCCTTTCGCCTGAGAATCTCAAAGTGATTCCCATCCGGTTATGAGATTGAATCTTCCAACGCTTCACCCCTGTTTAGAAGAACAAGGAATGAGTTTTAAACAAACCAGTGTTTTCCACACAGCACGCAGTTAACTTGTGGAACTCATTGCCAAGGGCTGTGGCAGAGGCCAATAGTATGTCTGGGTAAAATAAGGTTTAGAGAAGTTCATGGAGGATCAATGACCACAACCAAGCGGAGATGGTTGTGGGAGGCAGCTTCTGGCAGGGGTGCAGCTAGGTTAAACGGGGGCCAGGTGGGTGCAGGAATGGAAAGCCAGTGGAGTGGAGTGGAGTGGATAAGGTGCTGGACGTGGACCTAGAAAGCCAGGTTTCAAATTCTGCCCTAGCCATAAACTCACTGAGTGGCCTTGGGCAAGTCACAACCTCTTAGCCTCAGTTTCCCATCTGTAAAATGGGAGTGTGTGTGTGTCCGTCCCTGTATTCCCCTCACCCTTGTCTACCTTAGATTGTAAGTCCACTGGGCAGGGACCTGTCTGAAATAAATCTGTGACTGTAAAGTGTTGTTTACACCTACTAGCGCTATAGAAATTATAGGTAGCAGTAGCAGGAATGGGGTTTCCGTCAGCCCCCTTCCAAGCATGAGGGGATGTAGCTTCACCAAGAACCATAGGTCTCTAAAGTCCATGAGTTCATAGTTACACCCTTGGCCTCTGGCTAGCCAAAGCCTGGAGTGAACAACATGGCATAGATCTGGCCATTTGGCTGCATTTCTGCTGGGCACTGACAGAGACAGGATACTGGGCTAGATGGATTCTTGGTTGGATCCAGCCTGGCAGACACTCTATGGTGTTAAAGCAATGATGTCAAACTCGTTCAAAAAAGAGGGTCAAATTACCCAAATAAAGATGGTCTGTAAAGCAGTGTACACATCTAGGGTTTTATACGGTCCTCACACCTAGGGAAATGCTCTGCCGTACCTTTGCACTCACCTAAGGAGACAGCACGGCCTTTGCGCAGCCAATAATAGGAAGGAGAATTTCTCAAAAGCAACATTTAGTTTAGGATTCTAAAAGGAGTTATACCAATTGCCAAACTGGCTCAGGCCTCTGGGCCTTCTAGCCCAGTATCCTGTCACTGAGAGTGGCCAAACCTGCTGCTTCAGGGGAAGGCTGAAGGAAGGTGTGGGACAGTCTGCCTTCATCCTGTCACCCTGCCCTGACATCTGACTCTCTGGTTCTGTATCTGGGCTCTCAGCTCCCGATGACTGGCTCCCGTGCTCTCCTACACAAGTGGTAGAGCCCGTGGCCCCCTGCTCTGCTGCAGACTAGGTCCCGACACTTTAGTCTTTAAGAAGGAGTTTGTATTCTTCTCTCCCTTCCCCAAATTTGGAAGGATTAACTCTCCCATCTCTGGATATTTTTTTTGCCATGTCATCGGATGTCTGATGTCTCTTTCAATTTCATTCAACTCTTGGCCTCAGCGCCACCCTGTGGCACCGAGTTCCGCAGGTTAACAACACTGTGAGAAAAGCCATTCCTCCAACCTGTTTTGAATTTGCCTCCTTTCAGGCTATATGTGGGGCTGCCCTTGGAGACTGTGCGGGATTCACAGTGTAAACTCCTTGGGGCAGAGGCCACTTCTTACCAGGGCTTTGTAAAATTGATCGATAATTGGCGATATCAGATTAATCTGATAATACCGATAATATTGGTATCGGTATATCGTTTTTTTAACATTTTAAACATGGCCGCAATGTTAAAGATCCGAAAAATCGGCAATGTTAAAAAATCGATATACCAATACCGATAGATCCGATATCGGATTAATCTGATACTGATAAAACCGGTAACCGGTAATTCGCCGATAGTCCCATCCCCAGTAAATAACCACCCCCTATTTATCTTTTCCGCATCATGCTTGTAAACTACTACCCCCACCCTCACCCCAGCCATCTCGTCTCTAAACCGCAGAGTTGTGATGGTGCCGTGACTGTGTCCACAAAGGGAGTGGTCTTACAGGCGGCGCCCGGCGTTGGCTGGCTGGGACCCGGCACCTGTACGGCACGCGTCGACGGTAACAAAGTGAGCCGTGGTTGATTTATGCGCCGGTGTGTGCGCTGCCTCGTTCATTCCAGGCCAGCTGAAGAGTAGAGCTCTAGTTTGCCTGTCCTGGGCCCCATTGTGGTGTGAGAGGCTTGCCAAAGTGCGAGCGAGATGTGCGGTGGGGGAGCGTATCAGGGGTGGTATTGTCTGCACGCAAACGCTCAACTTTATGTACTTTTAACTAGAGGTGTAACAGATGGTTGCGTTTCGGTCCAAGCAGTGGAGAACGGTGCCCATTCAGCCTGTAGCCAATCAATCCCGCCACTCTGGGGGGAAGCGGCAAGCTGGGTTTGCAAGCCTGCCTGCCAGCAATCCAGAGGCAAACTCCTCTTACCCAGCCCGACGTGGGCTGCTGCCACGCGAAAGCAGCAAAATGAGACGGACGGGATTAACCCACCTTCTCGCTGATCCCTGGTCAGGAGTGGGGCAGGGGGTGCAAGAGCAAGCGAAGTCTAGGAAAGATTGCCTTGAACCGTTCCCACCTCTCGTTCTAAACTGGCAGGCGTCAGGGCAAGGGAAATTATCTGCCTTACGAGAGGCTGGCTGCCAAGACGGCAGACAAATCTCATTGCACAGTAAATGCCTGTAGCGGGGTGAGCTGGCCCTTTAAGAGCTTGCTACAGCTGTGTTCTGTTTCAGGTGTGTGCCTTCCTGGCTAATTGGCTGAGCTAAGGGAGGCCCTGCACTCCGCTCCATGGCATCTCTTTGTCTGCCTGGCTGCCCGTCAGGTCCAAAATGTGTGCACCAATGGGCGGCGGGGGGAGACACAATTTGATTTGGGTGCAAATTGGAAACCCCCATATGCCGGAACCCTCCTAGGCCTGTCTTTTAGCACTGGAACAAACCCAGCGTTGGGGGGGTATGCAGATTAGTCCTAGAGAAATGGGGGAGGGCTTGGCTTGCTTGCCTCTGATGTCAGAATAACTCCATTTGGCTCAAGGAGAGGCCAGGATGGAGCTGGGAGATTCTGGGGCAACCGAGGGGGGCAGGGATGCCAGCTGGTTAAGATGGGGAAGGTGGGCTGAGCTTCTGGGGTGGGCTGCAGCTGTGTCTGGGCAAATTGGGGGATAGAAGCAGCAGTTTCTAACACCCGGAATGGTGCAGAGAGGGGAACGGGAGCTGTTACTTATCCTCTCTCCTAGTGCCAGAGCAAGGGGACACTGACTCAATGAAGTTAACAAGCAGCAGGGTTTAAACAAAGGAAGTTGCTGGTTCCACACAACTCATCAATAACCTGTAGAACTCATTGCCAGGGGATGTTGCAAAGGCTAATAAGATAAGCAGGGCCCCACACATTGATTCTGCGCTGCTGTGATCACAGGCAATTTTACATTTGGCCAAATTGTTGCAGAAATTGCCTCTGCCCTCACAAAATGACAGCCTGAGTGGGTCGCACTAGGAGCTAGCCAATGGGAAGTCGGCATTGTTGGTTAGGGGTGGGACTCCAGGCGAATGATCAGTTACCGTTTTTTTTGTTTGTTTGGTTTTTTTAAGGGAAATTCATTCACATTTAAAATTTGCATAATTTTCAGGATTTAGTTGATTTGCATAATTAATTTTGTTTGCAGAATCCAGATCTCCTGATTGCAGAATTTATGGGGGGGGGGGATGCAGACTATGTAGGGTCCTAGATATCAGTGGGTTCAAAAAAGGATTTGAAATGGTTCATGGAGGATAGAACCATTAATGGCTACTGGCCAGGATGGTCAAGCGATTCAGCCTCTGACTACCGGAAGCTGGGAGTGGATGGCAGAGATGGCAATCTCTTCCTGAGGCAATGAGTTCCCCAGGTTAATCATGCACTCCATAGATGTTTGGGGCACTTCTTCTGAGACGGGATGCTGGCTTGGACGGCCTAGTGTTCAGGCCCAGTCTAACAGCTCTTACTTTAGAAAGCAGCTCTCGGGATCCCTTATTCATGCCCCAGTCTGTACCCAAGAGTGTGGAGAGCAGGGCAGATGGTGGCTCCCACCCCCAGTGGGGAATCTGGACTGGCCAGCCACTGTTGGCTGCCACGTCACGCCATGGACCAAGCGGAGGCAACAGCCATGCATGTGGGCGGCAGCCATCCCCGCCCCTTTCCCGGGCCCGCCCACTATCCCACCCTGGCTGTGACTTGGCCATGCAGGAATGGCACCAGTGCCCGCCACTCAAAGCCCCACAGTGGACCTCGCCCCAGGGTGGGTCAGACAAGGACTGAGCCCACAAGCAGCGGTGTGCTACATTTAAAAATAAAATAAAATAATTATGTAAAATTTTTATCCCACCCCTCCTGCCCACAGGGCAGCCCGGGGCGGCGAACAACAATATAAACAATAAAATGATAAAGCAATTGAAAACAATTAAAAATTCACAAATGCAGGGAGGGGAAAAAAACCACCCTCCCCCTCCCCCAAGGCCTGTCAGAACAGCCAGGTCTTACATAAATGTCGAAATGACAGGAGAGTGGGGGGCCGACCGAGCCTCCTCCTGGAGCGAATTCCACAGCACAGGGGCGGCCACCGAAAAAGATCTAACATCGGTGCCACCCGTCTCGCCCGGGGAACCTCCAAAAAGGCTCCCACGGACGATCTCAGGGCTCGCACGGGCACATGGGGAGTGAGGTGGTCCCGCAGATAAGCAGGGTCCAGTCTGTGAAAGGTTTTAAAGGTTAAAACCAGCACCTTGAACCTGGCCCGGTACTTTATAGGCAGCCAATGCAGAGCCCGGAGCACCGGTGTCATGTGTTCCCTGCGACCCGCCCCCGTCAGGAGACGGGCCACGGCATTCTGCACCAGCTGCAGCCTCCGGACCAGCTTCTCGGGCAGCCCCACGTAGAGCGCGTTGCAGTAATCCAGCCTCGAGGTGATGAAGGCATGGATGACGGTGGCGAGGTCAGAGTCTGAGAGATACGGCCGAAGCCGCNGGAAAATTCAGCGACTTAGCTGGAGCATGTGGAAATGGCAGATTCATTGAAATGGGAACGGAGTGAAATTTTGACCCAGCTCTGTACAAAACCCTGGTAAGAAGTGGCCTCTGCCCCAAGGAGTTTACACTGTGAATCCAAGGGCAGCCCCACATAGAGCGCATTGCAGTAATCCAGCCTCAAGGTGACGAAGGCAAGGATGGCAGTGGCGAACCCCGAAGCTGATAAAAAAGGTTGCAGCCTTCTCACATACCCTTGATTGGAACTCAAATGAAAGGCCAATCGTTTTATTTGCGGATAATTATGTGTGTTTTCAGTTACCCCTTTCAATAGCCAAATAACTGCGAAACGAGGATTCTGCTTCTCCATTCCCTCGAATACTCTGGCTTGGTTACCGTGTACGTTTTGCTATTTGGATCATTCAGTTCACTTATTTCACTGTTTCAGTCATGGCATGTTCGGCAACTGCTCACGCGCCGTAGCGGTGAATGAATGGAACCGAAATATCAAAATGACCGAATCATCAAGCCAAAACGAGTCTCCAAGGAAATGACAACAAATAGCAGTTATTATCCAGTTTGTCATTTTCCATTCGAATAGCGCAAATTTGACAGATTTATTCATTTTTCGGGCTATTCATTTCACCCTCGATCATGCTCATTTTGTCAGTTGTTACCCAGGATGATTCAGGGAGGGATCCTACCTCATGGCCAGGGGGTTCTCCAATATGATCTGGCTCTGAACTGTTGGGTTGCGTCATTCCAGGTGTGTCCTGTGTGACTTCTCCACTGTCCAGCAAAGCAGCTAGCGTTGGCCCCTGCCAGAGACGGGGCTGTGGGATGGAGGGACCATTAGCCTTATCCATTTCGACAGTCCTTGTGCTCTTCTGGCCTAATGCCACATCTCCCAACCAGCCAGTATTGAAACATGGGTGCAATGCACGGCAAAGACCCACACCCGTATTCTCCCCCCCCCTCCCCAATTTACCCATGCAAACAACTTAAAATACTCCATGGTCCATCCCTTTTGTGAAAACGACTCTCTCTCTAACCTCACTTTCATGATTCTTTATCTTAATTTCCCAACCATGAAAGTGTCGGGGAGATCAAACGGGTCCGGGGGACGCAGGCAGAACAGGGACTTAAACGGATGACATCCCCTCAAATTGAGGGATACTTGAGAGGCCTGCCCTGATTCCAGGCTTCGCCCTGGATTGCATGGAAAATTGAACGTAGCTGCCAGGCCAGGCCAGGGCAGGGCAGGCCGTCCCTGGCCTCATTCATCAGTCGTCTGAGCGATGCGAGGCTGACGGGAGAGAGATGGGGCGTAATGGGAGACGGAGTGTCTCTGAAAGCCCAGAGGGAGGGCGGGGGTCGGGAGCGGCAGAGACATCGGAGCTGGACACCCGAACAGCAGATAGATTGGACAGAGCACAACCCCGCAGAGACGCATGCTCCGGCTCATGCAGCTGGCATTAAGGATGAAATATTTTCAGAGTAACAATTCATCTCTAACTGGAAGGAAAGGGACCCGCTGACATTCTGGGCTGTCCCATGATCAAGGCCAGCTGATGTGTGTCTCCTGCATGCTCTGAGGAACGAGACGTGGATGGGAGAAAGGATGGAACCAGAGCAGAAGGAGTAGAAGTCCTTCAGTTCTCTTAGACCAGTAGACTCAAAGGCTTTATCTTCCCATTGCATTGTCCTGTCCAGAAGAACCAAGGACGGGGGGAATTAGTAGACTTAAAAGACATGTCCACGCTCCCTTCTTTCTCTGCTCTCTGGTTTTGGTCAGCTTTGAGAAAGCCATGGCATTCTCTAGGTAGTTGAATACCTTCAGCTAAAAGACCTATTTGTTTGGCCAGTTTTTTGGCAGGTGAGGGAGAGGGTTGGGGATGTTGTTTTTAAATGGGGAATTTTTATATTTTTACAGTTTGCGTGTTTAAATTGGCTTTCTCTTAGGTATGCTTTTAAATATGCACTGTTATCCACCATTGTTATCAGGGGAGGACAGGTTATAGTCAATATCTAAACGGAAAGAAGGTGCACAGTAGGATACATATGGGCCCGGGCTACATGAAAAGCATCACCAAGTCTGCATGTTTCCCCACCGGAGGGAGATTTCTGCTGTCTGATGGAGGGGGAGTCTTGGGTAGGACTGAAACGAGAATGCAAAGAATTCTCGTGAGAATGTGGCAAGAGTCTCGCAGTCCCGGCGAGATCTCGCTAAGGTTTCCAAGAATCTTCTGAGATTCTTGAATTCATTAAAAACGTTCTGTGCATGCGTGAAAGGGCCACCGCAACCGTTCTGTGCCTGAGTAGCTCCCTGGTGGCCACTGTGTGCAGGCGCAGAACAGTTGGCGCAGGCACAGAGCAGTTGGCGCAGGCGCAGAGCATTTCGTGGGGTCTTTTAAGGTTTTTGAGAATCTAGCAAGATTGTCAAAGACCTAGAAATGCTCTGCTCGTGCGCAAACTGGCTGCTGCCCTGCAGTTATTCTACACGTCCACTGGAATAGCATGCTGCTGCCCCACCCCACCCCCAGCAATGAACAAACAGCAAGATGTGTATAAGAGACAGCCGTCACCCACCAACATCACCTCTGTCTTGTCAGGATTCAATTGCAGATGGCTCAACCTCATCCGAGCCCCCACAGCTGACAGGTACTGGGAAAATAGGGAGACTGCACGGTCTGGGTCGATGGAAAAGGAGAGGTAGAGCTGAGTGTCATCAGCATACTGATCTAAAATCTAGTTTCAATTTGGGAATCCAAATGTTGATTCCAGAACAGAGATTCTCCAGCCTTGGGGGGTGCCACAGGAACCTGAGGATCTAGCCAGGTTCCCATCACCCAATAAAAACGCGTGCCTGACAACACGTGACAAGGGAGTAACCAATCAAAGCCACGAAGCTACCTCGTCATCAGGATTTCAAATGTCAAAAGATGTGAAAACAAGTTTTTGCACAGGGAACTGTCAACACCAAAACTTCATTCCCTCTGAAATTTCACTGAAATGTTCCCAGCCGGAAAGGAAAATTCAGCGACTTAGCTGGAGCATGTGGAAATGGCAGATTCATTGAAATGGGAACGGAGTGAAATTTTGACCCAGCTCTGTACAAAACCCTGGTAAGAAGTGGCCTCTGCCCCAAGGAGTTTACACTGTGAATCCAAGGGCAGCCCCACATAGAGCGCATTGCAGTAATCCAGCCTCAAGGTGACGAAGGCAAGGATGGCAGTGGCGAACCCCGAAGCTGATAAAAAAGGTTGCAGCCTTCTCACATACCCTTGATTGGAACTCAAATGAAAGGCCAATCGTTTTATTTGCGGATAATTATGTGTGTTTTCAGTTACCCCTTTCAATAGCCAAATAACTGCGAAACGAGGATTCTGCTTCTCCATTCCCTCGAATACTCTGGCTTGGTTACCGTGTACGTTTTGCTATTTGGATCATTCAGTTCACTTATTTCACTGTTTCAGTCATGGCATGTTCGGCAACTGCTCACGCGCCGTAGCGGTGAATGAATGGAACCGAAATATCAAAATGACCGAATCATCAAGCCAAAACGAGTCTCCAAGGAAATGACAACAAATAGCAGTTATTATCCAGTTTGTCATTTTCCGTTCGAATAGCGCAAATTTGACAGATTTATTCATTTTTCGGGCTATTCATTTCACCCTCGATCATGCTCATTTTGTCAGTTGTTACCCAGGATGATTCAGGGAGGGATCCTACCTCATGGCCAGGGGGTTCTCCAATATGATCTGGCTCTGAACTGTTGGGTTGCGTCATTCCAGGTGTGTCCTGTGTGACTTCTCCACTGTCCAGCAAAGCAGCTAGCGTTGGCCCCTGCCAGAGACGGGGCTGTGGGATGGAGGGACCATTGGCCTTATCCATTTCGACAGTCCTTGTGCTCTTCTGGCCTAATGCCACATCTCCCAACCAGCCAGTATTGAAACATGGGTGCAATGCACGGCAAAGACCCACACCCGTATTCTCCCCCCCCCTCCCCAATTTACCCATGCAAACAACTTAAAATACTCCATGGTCCATCCCTTTTGTGAAAACGACTCTCTCTCTAACCTCACTTTCATGATTCTTTATCTTAATTTCCCAACCATGAAAGTGTCGGGGAGATCAAACGGGTCCGGGGGACGCGGGCAGAACAGGGACTTAAACGGATGACATCCCCTCAAATTGAGGGATACTTGAGAGGCCTGCCCTGATTCCAGGCTTCGCCCTGGATTGCATGGAAAATTGAACGTGGCTGCCAGGCCAGGCCAGGGCAGGGCAGGACGTCCCTGGCCTCATTCATCAGTCGTCTGAGCGATGCGAGGCTGACGGGAGAGAGATGGGGCGTAATGGGAGACGGAGTGTCTCTGAAAGCCCAGAGGGAGGGCGGGGGTCGGGAGCGGCAGAGACATCGGAGCTGGACACCCGAACAGCAGATAGATTGGACAGAGCACAACCCCGCAGAGACGCATGCTCCGGCTCATGCAGCTGGCATTAAGGATGAAATATTTTCAGAGTAACAATTCATCTCTAACTGGAAGGAAAGGGACCCGCTGACATTCTGGGCTGTCCCATGATCAAGGCCAGCTGATGTGTGTCTCCTGCATGCTCTGAGGAACGAGACGTGGATGGGAGAAAGGATGGAACCAGAGCAGAAGGAGTAGAAGTCCTTCAGTTCTCTTAGACCAGTAGACTCAAAGGCTTTATCTTCCCATTGCATTGTCCTGTCCAGAAGAACCAAGGACGGGGGGAATTAGTAGACTTAAAAGACATGTCCACGCTCCCTTCTTTCTCTGCTCTCTGGTTTTGGTCAGCTTTGAGAAAGCCATGGCATTCTCTAGGTAGTTGAATACCTTCAGCTAAAAGACCTATTTGTTTGGCCAGTTTTTTGGCAGGTGAGGGAGAGGGTTGGGGATGTTGTTTTTAAATGGGGAATTTTTATATTTTTACAGTTTGCGTGTTTAAATTGGCTTTCTCTTAGGTATGCTTTTAAATATGCACTGTTATCCACCATTGTTATCAGGGGAGGACAGGTTATAGTCAATATCTAAACGGAAAGAAGGTGCACAGTAGGATACATATGGGCCCGGGCTACATGAAAAGCATCACCAAGTCTGCATGTTTCCCCACCGGAGGGAGATTTCTGCTGTCTGATGGAGGGGGAGTCTTGGGTAGGACTGAAACGAGAATGCAAAGAATTCTCGTGAGAATGTGGCAAGAGTCTCGCAGTCCCGGCGAGATCTCGCTAAGGTTTCCAAGAATCTTCTGAGATTCTTGAATTCATTAAAAACGTTCTGTGCATGCGTGAAAGGGCCACCGCAACCGTTCTGTGCCTGAGTAGCTCCCTGGTGGCCACTGTGTGCAGGCGCAGAACAGTTGGCGCAGGCACAGAGCAGTTGGCGCAGGCGCAGAGCATTTCGTGGGGTCTTTTAAGGTTTTTGAGAATCTAGCAAGATTGTCAAAGACCTAGAAATGCTCTGCTCGTGCGCAAACTGGCTGCTGCCCTGCAGTTATTCTACACGTCCACTGGAATAGCATGCTGCTGCCCCACCCCACCCCCAGCAGCCATATTCAAGAACGCCAATTCTCACGAAATTCTCAAAATGGCAACTCTAGTCGAGAGGCCTGTTCTCAACAAGTTTTTCGCCTAGTCTGAAATGTACATAAAAAGACAATAGGAAAGAGAGTGTCCTGTCAGGGGTGGGTGGTGGGAGAGGGAACAGGGCCTCCTCAATTTGGGCAAGTCCCCCTCCTTAGTTTCAGAGATTAGCGTCGAGCCTTAATCTTGGATTTAAACTATCTCGGTTGGTCTAAGCTTCGAGCCTGGAAGCGGCAGCACTTTTCCGAACACAGACCCAGATCTGAATTTCAGTGCTGGCTGTTCTCTGTTTGGAGCCGAAGCAAACTCCTCAGCCTTGGGGGGACACCCCCCGCTCTCCCATTCTGCCTCTGAAACCCAGTGGTGGGTTGAAACCCACTTAGTACTTCAGTAAAATGCATCAAAATGGCATTTGATTTTTTTTAAATGACATTTAAAACAAACTGAGCTGCTTCTGGGGAGGACGGAGGATTCCAGCGACTATAGAATCAGAGAATCGGAAGGGGCCTTGGGGGCCACCTAGTCCAAGCCCCCGGCCTTGCTTGGAGGCAGGAGGACGGCAGCTGCAATGTCCCCAGCAGACGGCCGCCGGTCCAGCCTCTCTCTGAAAACCTCCTGTGACAGAGCGCCTACGACCTCCCTTGGCAGCTGAGCTTGTTCCACTGCCGCACGGCTCTTGCTGGCAGGAAGTTTTCCCTGATAACTAACCAAAATCTACTTTCCTGTCACTTGAGCCTATTGTTTCTAGACCTGCCCTCTGACTTGCGACACAGAGCAGCTCCCTGCCATCTTCTTAGTGGAAGCCCTTGAGATATCTGAAGACCGCTCTCATGCCTTCCCTTAGTCTTCTCTTTGCAAGGCTAAACATGTCCAGTTCCTTCACCTTTTCCTCATCATGACTGTCACGCTGGGTCAGACCAAAGGTCCATCCAGCCCTGTATCCTGTCTCCGACACCAGCCAGAGTGGGATGCTTCACCAGAACCAGAGCTTTTATGGAATGACCCGACCCTTGTCATTGCTTCCAGTTCCCAATATCCAGACGTTTCATCCCTTGACACATTTCTTTAGTAGCCTTGGCTGGGCCAATCCTCTGAGGAAAGGCTACCATGAACTCTGCAACACCGGAGTCAAGGCCTCCCCTAATGAGTTTGATGTCCCTCTGGAGGACAAAGGATTAGAATTCCAAAGGGGTAACCATTTAGCAGGGCAGATAATGCCGCAGAGGGTGACAGTGGCACTGAGCGCCTCTGGGTAGGCCCTGACAGCTGCTTTATTGAAAGCCTCCACTGAACCCCTTGGTCCAACATGGTATCCATTTCCAGAGGATCTCTGTCCTGGGAGGAGCTGAGACCCCGGGGGAGGGGAGGGATAAGGTATGATCCGAGGCAGGGTACTGTAAATCCTGATTGTTCCCAACGCCACTTTGATGTGCTGCAGAAAGCAGCGGCATTAACGTTTTCATCGGATGATGATGATGAGAGATGGAGCAAATTTATTTCCTCACTTACACTGAGGCTATTTTCGGAGCCTGACCGCAGCAGGGAGGGAGGGAGGGAGAGAGAGAGAGGAGAACAAACAGAAGAGAAGAGACTGACCGGCAGGGTGGGGAAGGGAATGGGATAAAAGGAAACATCAGCTCCTGGGGCCAATCAGCTGTTCAGAGCAGGGGGCAGAAATAAATATCCCAACTGGAACTGCTGCCTTGGGCCTTGCCAATGTGTCCATCAGGACAAAGGAGATGTTGACAAGTGGCTGTTTTAGTGGATGGCGTAAGGCCAGCCTGCCGAGCTGGGTCTCCTTGGCCAAGCGGCAGTGCCCCAGGGCCAGGGGGAAGCAGCAAGAGAGCTTCGTGACTCCATCATAGCGCGAACGGGGGAGAGGGCTGCCTTTCTGATGGGGGAAACAAACCCAGCCCCGGCTGCCTCTCCCTAGTTCCTAAGGGCCCCTTGGCGCTTGCTCTGTGGCAGAACGGAGGGTGGCGGAGCTAAGACGAACACCAAACCGGGCACTTAGTTATTACTAGGGGGTGGGGTGCAGAAGGCCCCCCGACTGTTTTTGTTTACTTTTTGTTGTCCTTTACAAAAACCCCTTTTGTTTTGGGGGAGTTTTTGTAAACGACCCTACGGTTTGGGGTGTTTTTTCCCCATTTATTTTATTTTTTAAAAATTGTTTTAAATCACCGAGGAGACGCAAAATAGCCCCTGGACTGTTGTGCCCATGCGCAGCCCTTTTCCAAGATGGCGCTGGCGGCCTCGGTGCCATTTTGGGAAAGGGCCGCCCATGCGCCATTTTGCGCAGGCATCGTTTTTTAAAAACAAAAAGGGATGAAAGCCAAAATGTTTGCGTTTTCATCCGTTTTCATCTTTTAATGACTAAAACAAACAGGGCTTCATTTGTTTTAGTAATTTTTTTAAAAACGAGGGGAAAAAAACCCAACACGCCTCTGCTTCTTACAGCCAAAATAAATCTCCACAGTGAATATCCCATCCGGCAAATTCGCCTGCTTCGAATCTGGTCCGACGAACCGGATCCAAATGGCTATTTGGTTCCTGCTTCGTTTCTGGAAGCAAACCGCTGTTTGGGTGCTTTCTGTTTCGTTATTTTGGTAATTCTGGCATTTGGGTGGATTTGTTTGGGTTCTGTTGGAAGAAAGTAACCACAATAGTGAAACAACTGAATCAGAATAATCAAGGGATTGAAATGGCTGCATGAATGGGGGCCAAAACGAAGGAACCCACGTTGCCAGACTGAAATATTTCAGCCAAGTGGATCACCTTGGTGGTTACTTGTGCATGTTGGAAGGCTGCATAGGGCACCAATGCAGCCCTGCAACATGCATAAATAACCACCAAGGGTGGTTAAAGGGTGGTTAGCGTCATGTCTGTTTTCACCCTCAGTTTCCCCACTGACAGCACCCACTGGACCAGCTGTCTGCAGAACTGTTCCAGCCTGTGAAGGGTTAACCCTCTCTGGCACCTTTAACTCAGAGCTTCCCAAAGCACAGAAATTAATGACAAGGTTCGTCTGAGTCTCTAACTCAGAATCCCTTCACAGTGTGACTCCAATGTTGGGAATCCACATAAGCACATCAGGCTTAGTTAAAAGAACTTTGATTTGTGAATCACTCTCTACCTCTCCATTCCAAGATGATTGCATCTCCTTTGTCTGTTGATGACCAATAAATACCTTTCTCAGTCCTTCCAGAGTTTTCCCCTCCCCAGAGGCTGTGGGTCTCCTCTTACACGTAGATAAGGTAGCCCCTATTTTCACATCTTAACACCATCATTGTTGTGGTAACTGTCCCAGACAGGATATCTGTGCTGCCACTCTGGGTTTTAGGATTTATTCTTGTTACATAGCACACAATGTATTTATTATCATTCCATAGGGTTGCCATATAATATTTCATCATGTTTACATTCCTCTCATGATTGTGAGTGGTATGACACCAAACATGGCTACAAAATATTAACACAGAGTGCTCCCAACATATACATGTATGTTTCATGTGTGTTACATATGTTGGATCCATGATCTTTATCACAGTGTGCGTGCGTGTGTGGCCTGCGGAGCAAGCTTGTACTAATTTTCAAAGCAGCCTCCAGGAGGGTAAAGGTTTTGGGGTAAGCTGTCTGGAGTTACACCAGGCCTGAATTTGGCTGCTGGTATTAGTTCGGCAGGAGCTCCTGAATTCTGAATTGAGCCTTAATATCTCCACTGGAATTTTTATCCTGTTTGATTCATTCTATTTATTTATTTTTTATCCTGTTAACTTTATCCTATTGATTCAAACGCTGTTTTCATTCCCCCAGATGGTCCCCTGTTCACGTTGGTTTTAGTTCGTAGGCAAACAGAGCGGGTTTGCAGTGGAGGCGGCTAACGAGGAATGCCCCCCTCCCCCCCCCCCCGACTGCTCCCAGACCCACCAGAATTCTGATCCAGAATTGCAGGTCTCCTGGGCTTTGAACCTGCACTGAATGCAGAAGGTTTGGAGCAGAACAAGGAAATAGCTCTCACGTGCAGAACAAACCCCACAAAGTTTGCAGGGTGATAGCTGTGTGATTGGTTATCTCGGTGTGATCTGACACATCCCACACCTGCCCTTTGCACCATGTCATGACTAAAGCTGTTTTTACACAATCACAGTTAATCCAAATGAGTTTTTCATCTAGATCCATTAATTCAGGTTTATTATTCAGAAGTAACTGTTTACACAGTCATTTTTAATCAGGAATAAGAATGAATCCTGATTTGCAGTGTGAACTGGTTAATCTGGATTAGGAATCACAAGGAAGACTGCAAAATCCCATGGTGCAGTGCCACCAGATTTCAACGTCCTCTTCCACTCTGATTTCTGGGAGTGCAGTGATGGCAACAGATACAGCCGTCACCTTGCAAAATGGAGGGGTCTTCACCTTAGTGCAGAGGATTTTAAATCTGACACAACAACCAGAGACTGCTGGGAAAACTGCGGGATACCACAGAGATACAGATGGCTAGAGGGGCTAGATACATGTCTATCTGCAGCACTCACTGCTGCCTGGGCCACAGTCTGGATTAACTGTTCACACACCATTTTGCAAGGTGACGACTGTATCTGTTGCTGTCAGTGTCCGATCAGAAATCAGAACGGACAAGGATGTTGAAATCCTTGGGATTTCACAGTCTTCCTTGTGACTCACTAATTTGGAACTGAGTTTAATTCGGATTAGAATCTGGTTTCAATTTTGAATCCAGGGTCATTAGCATGAGCTTCTAGGTCCTGCTGGCTGCTAACTCTTCAAACTGCCCTGCTCCCCTGGATTTGGGAAGTCCTTTGAACTGGTGGTTTTCCTCAGGTCCATTAGGAAGATTCAAGAACCATTTGACAGTTTCAGGTCGAAGTCTGGATTTTAAACATTGGAGGCCTCCAGAATTCAGGAAGTGGCTCTGACCAAATGTCTTCCACTGTGGTTAAATGGGGAGGTGAAGGAGGCTATTAGAGCCAAAAAGGCATCCTTTAAGAAATGAAAGGCTATTCCCCATGAAAATAATATGAAAGAGCATAAACACTGGCAACGTAAATGTAAAGTGTTAATAAGGCAGGCCAAGAGGGATTTTGAAGGGAGGCTTGCTAAAGAGGCAAAAACAAGCAACAAAAACTTTTTCAAATACATCAGAAGCAAGAAGCCTGCTAGGGAGTCAGTTGGGCCATTAGATGACAAGGGAGTAAAAGGGGCGCTCAGGGAGGATAAGGACATTGCAGAGAAGCTGAATGAGTTCTTTGCGTCGGTCTTCACTGCAGAGGATTTTGGGGAGGTACCCACGTCGGATCCTTGCTTTGTGGGTGAGGAATTGAAGGAGCTTGTACAAATCAATGTGACATTGGGGGATGTTCTAGGGCAAATTGACAAACTGAATACTAACAAGTCACCAGGGCCCGATGGCATTCACCCCAGAGTTCTGAAGGAACTAAAATATGTAATTGCAGACCTACTGTTAGTAATTTGTAACCTGTCACTAAAATCTGCCACTGTACCCGAGGACTGGAGGGTG
>QEPC01008216.1:3407089-3456569 GCA_003113815.1 Sphenodon punctatus
GGGCCGTGCTGGGGCACTCCACTCCAGTGTGTGTCTGCACTATGTACAGGGGGGAGCTAGGGGGGAATGGGCCCTGCTGGGGCACTCCACTCCAGTGTGTGTCTGCACCATGTACAGGGGGGAGCTAGGTGGGGGAGTCACCCAGGTGACTGGGCATTTAGTTCGGGGACCAGGCTGCTTTCCAGGGCAGGGCACAGTCTTGGATCTGGGAAGGGAGGAAAGTGCCCGCTGCCTCACTGGAGATATAGTCCTGTGGGAGCTTATTGGGCTTTCTTCCCGCTTGGGGGTTAGGCTCTCTCCCTGCAGCTGCAGGTAACTAGCGCCCCTGGTCCCACCCCTCCCTGAGGCTATAAGAACTATCAGCCCAGCACCGTCTGGGCTGGTTATTTGCAGTTGCAGGTCTGGACTGGATCCAGCTTGCTGTATTCCCTTCCTTGTGGCAGGGTTGGTAATCCTCCCTCATGGATTTTTATTACTCTGCCGTGTTAAGGCCTGCTGACCGCCTCTCTGCCTGCTTCCCTGTTCTTCTCTGCCGACTGCCTCCAACCCCCTTCCTTCTCCTCTCCCTGCTCTTGTGCCCTCCTGTGCCCAGTGTCTGCTCCGAGTCCCTGTCTCTTCTTGCTCTCATGGCTTCCAGATCTAGTGTCCTCATGTCACGCTCCTCCCTTTGTTTGGGTCCTTAGCGACCTGCTGACGAAGGACTCTGTGAGGTTCGAAAGCTCACATCCCTCCCCCAGCTGGAGTTGCTCCAATAAAAGAGATCACTGTAGTACTCTGTCTCTATTGTCTGTCGCTCCCTGGCACTTACCCTTGTACTCCTCTCCCATCTCACCAGAATTATTATTAAGCATTTATAGAGTGCCAGCAGTGTACCGGGTGCTTTAAATTGTTATTAATGGAGACAAGTCCCTGCCCTGTGAGCTGACAATCTAAGATGGAGAAGGGAACAAAGGGAAAGACAGACACACACATATTCCCATTTTACAGATGGGGAACTGAGGCTGAGAGGTTGAGACTTGCCCAAAGCCACCTGGTGCATTCATGGCTAGGGCAGGACTTGAACCCTGGTCTCCCAGTCCAAGTTCATCACTTTAACCACTGCACAACACTGGCTCTGCCTTGCATGCTACCCTGCTACTTTCCCATGTGGGGGGCAGGACCCCCTTTCTGATCTCTCTACATTCTCCGTCTGCCCCGCTTTCTCCACTCTCTTCCCCTCCCTCTGTCTCTTGGCTGTCTTTCTCATTCCCCCAGTGTCCACGATGAGCTGCATCCCCTCGGCCCAGAGGAGCGGAGTCCTTTCCGTCTAGAGGGCGGCTGAGAGGCCATCTCACCATCCCTTCCTAACATCTCCCCATAAGTCTGGGTGCAGCGCCACAAACCCTGCTTCTCTGGGAGGCTCTCGAACCTGCCCTTGGTTTAAGAAGCTCAGGAGTGCGGGGCATGGTTCGAAGTGGGTGGTTTAAGTGCCATTGTCTTGCTGGTGCCCACCAGGGGGAGCCAGGAGGCCCCACTCGCCCCATGGGGGACGTTTTCCATTGGCTGTTGTTTAAAATGCAAGGATGAGGAGGTCAAGCGCTCCCCGCCAATACTTCTCCTAATGAAAAATGTAGCCAGGCACGACTCACTGACTGAATCTATACGCCGAACGCTCCCGCACCGCGGCGATTTCCCCCAGACAGGACTTCAATAAATCTCGTTGCTGCAGAAATGATACGCGTCGGATGCTCTTCTCTTGCCGGCTGAAAAGGACGCCCCCCCCCAGCTGTGATTTGCCCAGGTTTCACCTCCTGGCAACCGGACTTGTCCCAGGGATCATGGTGATGGTGACGGGCACCTTGGGAAAATGAAGACTGAGAAAGGGACCGAAATGGATCCCTCGGGGGCTTGTTTTAGTGGACACTCTAGGGCGCTTCCTCAGTCTTGACACGCACAGCCTCACAAATGGTGCAGAGACAGCCGAGAGGACCCTTTTCTCAGACTGCAAGGACTTTCCAGGCCAGAGGGGGCGCCGACGAAACCAGCAGGCAGCGGTGTGAGGAATGTGACCACTCTCACCTTCAGGGCGTGTGCAGCTATAACCTGGGGGGGGGGGGGTCAGCTCTGCTTTGAGCTTTTCCACTCAGCACCCTGGACAGCTCTGAGTGCCGGCTTGCCTCACCCACTCGCAGCCAGTCCCCGAAGACTGACTCACTTCCTCAAGCTTGCCCCACTTATAGCACCACGGGAGGGCGGGGCTGAGGCCGAGGAGCAGGCAGTTCTTAAAGGGACCATGCCTGCTCCATCACAAGAAGGACATTCCTTTTTTTTCCACCCAAGACACGAGTGACCTGTGGAACTCATTGCTGTGGGATGGTGGCTCCTAGCTGGGATTGTCACAAAACACAACATCATGCTCAGGATGGCTGTAAACCAGGAGTGGCCAAAGTTAATCCAAGAGTTAACCTTAGCAGGTCTACCAGGACGCTTTCTCCAGGTCTGGACCCATCCCACTGGCTCCCAGCTCTAGGGCACTTCGGAAGTGGAGAGGAGTGCTCCCCTTTAGAGAGGCCCTCCTTCTCTGCCCTGGAAGAGCTCTCTCAGCCGCCTGCCAGCTCCCCAAAGAGGGCTTCTGTGGGAGTAAGTGATACTTCCGGAGTCAGTGGTTGGCAGATCACACCCATTGCCTCTTCTTGTACCTTGGCTAGTTCTCCATTTTCTCTCCGACAGCCTTTTAGACATTTGAAAGCTGCTGCTCTCACATCCCCTCTTACTCTTCTCCGGGCTAAGCAACATACCCAGCTGCTCCATCCTTTCTTCGTGGGTCTTGATGCTGGGATTATGAAGCATTTTAAGAGTTACCATTTAGGCTGAGCTGAAAACAAAGAGTTCTTAGTCCTCCAACTACCAGAGAGGACCAGGATATGTTGCAGAAGGGAGTTAAGGAGTTTGGGAGAAAGGTTTCTCTCTAGTTCAATGTTTGGGTACATGGAGAGGGGTCGAAGGTCACACTGCAGATTTCCAGACCACACTACAGTAATTACTTAAAAGCCTCCTCCCCTCCCCCCAAGACTGAAAGGTCAGCCCTTACCCCAAAAACCACACTTACACTGTATCCGGGAGACAATGGGAGTTGGAAGAAACTTTCCTTCCTTTGTCTCACAGGGGCATCTGAGTTCTGACTGGCCTGTGTGCACGGTTTGGACATTCATTGACTATCCCATTGTAGCGTTCTGCATAATGTTGGGTAAATTCTATCACAGGACGCGCCTGTCCATATTTCACATCTCATCCGCGTGATCAATAAAACACTTCCACCTGTCGTTAAATATGTCTTTCTTTGCTTTGTACACCATACATCATCCTTTCAAACACTGTCTGCCAGGCTGAAGGGCTCGGCTCCGTGTTTGCCGTCCAGGAGACACCTTTTTTTAAAAAAAAGGCTTCTCTGTGATTTGCTTCACTAATGTTCAAGCTGCAAGGGGGCGGGGAAGGGGAATCCTTCCCTGCATCAGTGCATAATGCACTCAGGAGCTTGTTTAACCTTAACTCTGCCCCCTGTGGGCTGTCAGTGTATTTCTTTATTTACATTTTTGCCCTGTCCTATCCCAGAGGCTCAGGGCAGGTTACAGTACATAAAATGCATTTAAAATGTACAAATGAAACCAATTAAAATCCCTTATTCTTAATCTCTTCGCCCGCACGCCCCCCCCCCCCAATCGTATCCTGAAAAGTCTTACATTGCCTCCAGAAGAGAAGCAAGAGCAGACGGATAGCATAAGGAGGGATTGACCGATATTTTTAGATCAAATTCCATTGAAGATGATTCCCCGTTTAATACCAAATAGATTGTGAAATGCCAGCAATAAGCCCAGCTCTGACCTCGTCCCAATCTCAGGAAGCGAGTGGCCTGGAGTGGGACTCCTGGGTGGTCCCCCAACCCCAAACAATGGCAAACCTCCCAGCCAGCCTCGGCCTCGCCCCACAAAGGCGCTGGTGGTGCTCTGGCTCTCAGCAGTGCCCCACCCCCAGAACAGCAGCGAAGTGGGGACAGGATTCCATCCCCCCACCCACTCTGAAAACTACCTTTCTGGCAGGGCCCTTTCCAGTGGCCTGAATGCTACTAGCTAAGGTTGCCAGAGGTGCACATTTTTCCAGGGCATTCTTGAACAATGTGCTGGAATTTGTTATCATCACCCCCGGGCTCTGGATCGGCCCTGCAGTCAACCGGGGGCACCTTTCTCCAAGTCCCCCAGGCGTCCCGGGGGGAGACTATGGGGAGGGCGTTGTCGGTGACCGCACCAAGACTGTGGAACTCCCTCCCGGCGCAGGCATGATTGGCCCCGGACCTCCCCTCTTTTAGACGATCTTGTGAGACCTGGCTGTTCTCTCCGGCTTTCGGCGAGCGAGACGGGGTATAAAATTGTATAATTATTAATAATAATAAATAATAATAATAATACATTAATAAATACATGCTGCAGGGCAGACCCAAGGACTGGAGGCAGAATGCTGGCCCCACTCCACTCCTAACCGAGTCTTAACATTTCCTCTTAAAAGCCCCCACCCCAGAGTGCAGGGTCAGGGCTCAACAGAGACCCCTCACTTTGCCCCATAGAGCCCTTTGAGCTAAGCATTGTTCGCCTCCCACTGCAGCCTGTCAAAGCCACTTGGGGATGCGCTAGCGACCAATCACAGCGCCTCTCTCCTCACTCCCCCAGAGCCGACCCCCCCCATCTTCCCCATCAGGCCTCCCCCTCTCTCGCCCCCCCCCCACCTCCTTGCCGCCTCCCCTCCTCACTGTCTACAAAGCAATTCTGAGATCAATACTTTTCTCCACCAAAGATTGTAATTGTGTTTTAAGTGAATTAGCTATAGATCAGCGTAGGGTTAGTTTATAGATCAGCTGCGCTGCTGGTGCACGTGATGTATGCATGGCAGCTCCCCCCTTCCATCTGCCTGGCCTGCGTCCGCATGTGGAGGAGCAGGGAGGCAGGACTGGGGCCTAGATCGAAATTTCAGAAACTGGAGCAGGGGGGTGGGGGGTGGGCAGAGGGCTGTTCTCTGGCGCTGGGGGGTGGTTCTATGAAACTGGGGTGGGGTTCTGTTCTATGTGGATCTATGGAACTAGCGAGTTTCTGTTCTAGGGGCCTCTAGTCTATGCAAGTGTAAGAGGTGTCTGGTCCATGGGGCTCTATTGAGTGGGGGGGGGGGCTGTTCTTTGGGGCTCTATGGAGCTGAGGGTGTTTATTCAATGGGACTTTAATAGTGGCCTGGCAGGGAGATGACAGGTGGTCTTTGGATGGTTCTTAAGAAAGAATCATAGCACCGAGACTGAGGGAAACAGGGGTTTATTTGAGGGGTAATAAACCTCCACCAGGCTCCATGTCCAGAGAGGGTCACTGTCTCCGCTGGTGGCTGATGGAGCCTGCCTCTCCTGGGTAAATGTAGCAACTCATGTACCCCTGCAAGGCTAGATGAAGTTGACATACAAGCATGCTCTTAAAGGAACATCACCCCCCCACACACACACTGTGGTTTACGGTGAGTCTGCAGCAGCTGAAGCAGGAAAGGCGGTGGTTGGAGCAACGGTGACACCATTCTCATGCTGAAGCCAACAGATTGCAGCGTAGAGCTAGTTTAAGAGCCTAGGCCATGGCTGTGCGGACAGCAAAGAAGGAATTCTTTACTATCCTCACAGCATCTGCAAAGTCTTGTTCAGCCAAGCTTTTCTGGGTGGTGGTGGGGGACTGGTCAGTCCGGCCTCCCTCCACCTGGAACTGGGATCTCCCAGTGCCTGCTGTGACATGTTTGATTACTTTGCAGATAAAATCTCTCGTATTCACCATGATTTTGATTCCGCGCTTATTACAGCGGGAGAACCGGAGGCTGTCTTGTCCAGTTTCATGGGATCAGTTTCAGTGGGTGTCGCCCACCGATGCAGAGGACGTTCTTGGGGCGGTCAGTGCCACCACCTGTGAACTGGACCCGTGCCCGTCCCGGCTGGTCAAGGCCAACCGGGAGATGCTGGGGCTGTCAATGCCTCCCTTAGGGGGTGCAGAGTGCCGAGCTGCCTCAAGGCCTCTGCTCAAAAAGCCATCCCTTGCCATTGACTCCCTCGCCGTTTATAGGCCGGTATCTAACCTTCCCTTAGGGAAGGTTACTTATTGAATGGGTAGTGGTTTGGCAGCTGTAGCAGCATCTGGACGGCATCCGTTTTCTAGCTCCCTCACAGTCCAGCTTTCATCTGGGTTACGGCACCGAGACTGTGTTTGTGGCTTTGGTCGACGACCTTCGCCGTGAATCGGATCGGGGTCGCTCGACCCTGCTGATTCTGTTAGATCTGTCAACTGCATTCGATACCGTTGACCGTGAGATGTTGGTGACCCATTTGTGAGACCAAGTCAGAGTGGGCGGGATTGTTCTTGAAGGGTTCCGCTCCTTCCTGGCTGGGAGAACTCAGCAGGTGGTGCTCGGGGACTGCTTGTCCTCTCCCCGGGACCTCTCGTGTGGAGTTCCGCAAGGTTCTATTCTGTCCCCAATTCTGTTCCACGTGTTATAAGCAGCTGTTGGGCGAGGTCATGAGAAGGTTTGGGGTTCTGTGTCATCAATATGCTGATGAGATGAGACCCAACTCTACCTCTCTTTTTCATCCGACCCAGACCCGGCAGTCTTGGTGCTTACTCTGTGTCTGTCGGCGGTGGGGGATTCGATGAAGGTGAGCTGGCTGAAGCTGAATCCCAGCAAGACGGAGGTGATGCTGGTGGGGAAGGTGGTAGGAGTGGCATCCCCTATCACTGATGGGGTTCACCCCCCTTAGGTTTGTCGTCTGGGGGTGCTCCTTGATTCCCAGCTCCACCTGGATGCCCAGGTGGGGACTGTGGTGAGTGAGGAGCACATTTTGTCAGTTACATCTGGTGCAGCGGCTTTGGCCGTATGTCTCGGACTCCGACCTGGCCACTATCATCCACACTTTCATCACCTCTACTGGACTATTGCAACGCGCTCTACATGGGGCTACCCACGGTGATGGTTCAGAGGCTGCAGCTGGTGCAGAATGAGATGGCCCGTCTCCTTACGGGGACGGGCCACCGGGAGCACATTACACCAGTGCTCGGTTCTCTGCACTGGCTGCCTGTTGTCTTCCAGGCCCAATTCAAGGTGTTGGTGCTCACCTAAAAAGCCCTACACGGCCTAGGCCCCACCTACCTGTGGGACCGCCTCACCCGCCAGACTCTGGATCGACCCCTGTGGTCAGCTGGGGGCACCTTTCTTGAAGTCCCCTGGGTATCCCCAGGGGCGACTATGGAGAGGGCATTCTCGGGGGCCGCCCCGAGGCGGTGCCTCCGGCAGAGGCCCAGGTGGCCCCAGATCTCACCTCCTTTTGATGACAATGCAAGATCTGGCTGCTCCGCCAGGCCTTTGCTGGGGGAGATGGGTGAAGGGAGGGGGGTTGAGGGTTGGGGTTTTGCATATTTTTGCATTTTGCTTTGACCTCCCCCCGGATGGGCGAACAGAACCGAGTTCGGAAGTTCGGTTCGGTCGACCAAACTATTTGAGTTCGGTCCGAACTTCCGAACAAAGTTCGGAAATTCAAACCCCATTGAACTAAATGGAATATTATCTTTTAGGGATGGGCGAACAGAGCCGAGTTCGGAAATTCGGTTCGGTTCGAAAATCGAGTTCGGTTCGGACGTTTGGTTCGGTCGACCGAACTGGTCGAGTTCGATCCAAACTCCGAACTTCCGAACCGCGTTCGCCCATCCCTAATTAACATTGTTTTATATGTATTTATTATATATATAGTATCTATATTACTATATTATTGTTTTAACTGTTTGCCACCCCGAGCTGCCTCTGGCAGGAGGGGCAGGATATAGACTTTTATATAAATAAATAATTAAATAAATAAAATGAAGGGCAATGAGTACCTGGCTATTTCCCGCTGGTACCACACCAGGTCCCTGGCTCAGCTCCACCCCACAGTCACCCCAAGCTCAGTGGGGTCACCAGTTAAGGAATGGCCTGAGTTCTAGCCCCGTGGTCCCTGAGGATCCTCCCAGCCCTGTGCTGTAACCACTAGGTCCCGTTTCAGACAGTGAGGTGGGTCCCACAAAACGATCTGCCCGTTTGTTAATGAGGGATCAACTCTCCCTCCTGTCCGGGTTCGCCCAACTTCTAAAATGATCTCTGCCCAGGCCCCTGCTGCTTCAAGGGGTTTCCCTTTAAATAATCCTCTCCCTTCTCCCAACTTATTTTGATGAGGCGGGCTGAGAAAACATCTTGCTGCTAAAATAAGCCTCTCCCTGTTTAAATCTGAGTAGCCGGGCATGACCTAGCAGGGTTTGGGAAGGCATCTGTGTGTGTGAGACGCTGGATGGTTTGGCTGTGATGGCATCCAGCGTGCAAGCATCCAGCCAGGGAGGGACACACAAGCAGGGGGAGACCCAGGGAGGGTGACAACAGGTCTGTCCTCACCCCTGTCCTACCCTGGGGTTTCTCCCCTGCCACCCAACCCCATGTTCCCAGCAAGAGGCAGCCCAGAAGGTTATGGGGGGCTAATAGGCGCTGATTGACTGTCTCCCTGTGGTACCCTGAGCTGCCAAGCCTGTCTGACATGGGGACATGGTCATTTGACGAGATGAAATATAGGCGCAGATCAGCAGAATGCAGCCCCTGCCAGTAAGCGGATAGCGAGGCGTCACTGCTCTGACTTTCCTAACTAAGCCTGTCTGCCTGCGTCTCCCTTTCCCCCTCTGCAGCCAGGAAAGAGAGCCGGCCAGGTATTTAGAGATCCCTTACGCCCTTGTAAACCAGCCGGGCCAGATTTCAGGATCAATGTCTCCCCTCGTAAATCCAGAGTGATTCCATGAAGTCAGTGGGGTTATTCTGGATTTACGCCTGGTGTAACTTGGATCCAAATCTGAGACACAAGGCTGCGACGTTCCATGGGCTTATTCTTCCAGATTTATATCAGGTGGAACAGAGCAGTCAGAGGATTGTAGGGGCAGGGTCCTGTGATTTCAGTGGAGATACTTCAGATTTACACCAGGCATAACTGAGATCAGACCCGGAACATCAGACTCATTGATTTTAATAAGGACTTTCTGGATTTACACCGGGCATTACAGCCAGGTGTAAGCCCCACTGTTTTCAGTGGAATTACTCTACACCTAGCGTAACTGGGGTCAGAATCTGAGAACCTGCCCTATTGTTTTCAGTAGAGTTACTCCTCCCGATTTACAGCTGGTGTTACTAAAGCTCCGAATCTGGCACAAGAAGGGATATGTGTGTACAAGAGAATATATATATGTGTGTGTGTGTGTGTGTGTGTGTGTAAGAGAGAGAATGTGTGTGTGTGTGTGTGTGTGTGTGTGTGTGTGTGTGAGAGAGAGAGTGAGAGAGAATGTGTGTGTGTATGAGAAAGTGTGTGTGCGATGGGAGCGTGTGTGTATGAGTGAGAAAGTGTGTGAGAGAATATGTGTGTGTGTGTGTATGTGTGTGAGAGAGAGAGAGAGAGTGAAATAATATATATGTGTGTGTATTTGCAGTGTGTGTACAAGAGTGTGTGAGCGAGAATGTGTGTGTGTGAGAGAGAGAGAGAAAGTGTGTGTGCAAGAGAATATATGTGTGTGTAGTGTGTATAAGAGAGAAAGTGTGTGTGCAAGAGAATATATGTGTGTATAGTGTGTGTATAAGAGAAAGTGTGTGTGCAAGAGATGTGTGAGTGTGCACAAAAGAATGTGTGTGCTTGTGTAGTGTGTGTATGAGAGAAAAAGTGTGAGAGAATATATGCATGTGTGAGCGTGTGTGTGTGCGCGAGAGAATATTTATATGTATATATGTGTGTGTGTGTGTGTGCGAGCGAGAGGCTATATATGTGAGCGGGTGTATGTGAGTGCAGGAGGGAGAAAGTGTGTGTGCACACGCACCATTATCAAAATTATTAGAGCACGTCGCCGTTGTATTATTTTGTATAATTGACTCCCATCCCATCGGGCACTTCATCCGCCCAACGGGAACCCAAGTGGAACTAAACCGAGGAGAGGATTACCGAGCTCGGTCTGGGAATGGAAAGTGTGGAGCGACGTTGAACCTTGCACCGAGCAGGAGAGCCGAATGACAGGCTCACTGATATGCCAGCGCTTAAAATACTGATGATGGATGAGTGTCATCCTGCGGCAGAGGAGAGGAGAGGAGGGAGGGAATCCAAGCCACGGAGAGGCGGTGTCGATGGCGTGGCTAACATCGGCGCTGAGCCTCAGCCGTTGGTTATGATTCATTGAGAGACGACAGAGTTTAGTCTGACTGTGCAGACAGGCCCAGCCATTTTCTGCGTGGGGGAAGAACGGAATCTCGCCACTCTTGGCAACCCACCCAGCCAGGAGATTGTGTTATTTTGTTTCTTTTCCTTTCCGAGGACACCTCATGAAAAGCATCCTTTGTTTCCAGCCTCCTGTGGTAGAGAACGCCTCCTCCATAAACCACACTTAGTGAATGAGTCTGTGTGTGTGTCTCTAATGGTACAGTGACGGCCACATTACGCAGTTACAGCGGCGCACGTCTCTGAACGCTCTGGAGATGGGGTTGATTTTGGTGGTCTCTGTCTCTCCCTTCCCTTTAGATCTTGCCGCACTTCTGACAGCAGAGTCATTTGTCTGTAGAAATCCTAGGCAGCCCCTCTCCCAGCAATGAGCAGAATCTGTCGGCTTGACAGGGTTGCATTTTTAACTCAAGATTGAACATAATTGTTCCGGAGACCTGGAGGAGATTTTCCCTGTGGGGTTCCGCTGGGTGTAAGTAACACCACGAGCCTCTGTGCTTAGTGTCTCTTGCTGAGTCAAGAGCCAACCTGCTGCCCTGGACAAAGAGAGAGACATTTGCAAAGGCTCCATTTGACATATAGTTTTGCAGCAGTTCCCTTGTCCTGGGATCTGAGAGTCAAGCTGGATTCTGTCATACAATGGGGTTGAATGAAAGGGCTTGAGGAATCCGTGGAGGGAAGGTACTAGGCCCAACCACGGTTCTCAACGGTACAAAATCACAATCGGGGATTTCCTAAACGTCTGGGAACAAGGGACAGGAGTTGGCTCACTCCATAATTGCCCTGTAGCTTCTCGAACCCACAAAAGCATAAGAAAATAAGAAGTACCATAGTGAGTCAGACCAATTGTCCATCCAGCCCAGCATCCTGTCTCCGACAACGGCCACCCTTTGAAGAAGTACCTGACAGGTCTTAATGGGGCAATCCATTCTCTGTTGTTCACTCCCACCTCCTGACAGCAGAAGGTTACATCCCCCAACCTGCTTGACTAATAGTCATTTATGGATCTTTCCTCTAAGAACTTACCAAGTCCTTTTTTAAACCTAGTTACACTACCAGCCTTCACACAAGTGAACTGTTCTCTAAGTGAAAAAGTAAGTCCTTTTGTTTGTTTCCAGATCTGCTGCCAGTTAGATTCACAGTGTCCCCATGTTCTCTTATTGGTAGAGAGGGTAAATAAGAACTCCCTATTGACCTGCTTGGTGTTGGCCATTGTCTGAGACAGGATACTGGGCTGCGGGGCCCAGTGATCTGACCCAGTGTCACAGCTCTCATGTTTCACTTATTGTCACCAGGAAAAGATTATGCAGACCCAACTCTGCCCTTATTCTTGTCTGTGCAACACCAAGGTCCTTAATTTGTTGTTAGCCGCTCCGGGTTGCTTGTGGCAGGAGGGGGCGAGGTACAAAAGTCTTAAAATTAATTATTAATTAATTATTTTGATAGATTCATATACTTTAATTTAGTGATGACATCTTCTCATCTAACCTCCTGTCCAGCAGAGGTCTCCAAGGGTAAAGCCCCACGCGACAGTGGCGCGACGCCAACACGCCCCGGGCCAGGAACCCACTGCTGACACAGCTGGGGTCAGCACAGGTCACCAGCCACATGTGTGTGCGGCCAGGAGAGCCATCCCGCTTCCTGGGTGGCCCGGCCTGGGCAGCAGCTGCATCAGCCATCCTGGTGGCCGTCCCGGCCCCCACGCTGCTCCTAGCGCCCCACCATGACAGGCAGCCATGGCGGCCAATAACAGCAGCCAATAATGGCCACCATGGCGGCCTAGCCGTGACGGACCCGATCCAGGCTGGGCCCCAGTGTTTCAAACACTTGTTCTAACCCGCTGTGGCTCACTTTGCCCCGGTCTGGCAGGCCTTAGCCCGGCTGGTACTGTTACAGTGGGTTAGAATATATATGGAGGTAAAAGCCCAGCCTAGCCACCAACATGACTAATATCGGATGGCTCTAAACCACACGAGTGTGGCCTCCTGTCCGGCTTTACCGCAAGTCTCACTGTCTTCAGGAGACTGACCTGCATTGGGCTAACTAACATTTCATTTGGGAAGTCTCAGCTTGCATCCTGTGAGTGATGGAAACTCCACCCCACCCGAAAAGTAGCCCGGTCCCCTTGCTGTTGAAAAACTTGTGCCCGATTTCTAATTTGAATTCATCCAGCTTGGAGCGGAATCCGATAGCGCACTTGCTACTGATGAGTAATACTTGCATTTTTGAGTCGTTTATTGGGTGTCTATCAGTACCCAAGTACTTGAAAATACTGGGTATTACCGGCACCAAGTTACCGGTATCAGTAACGGTAAATTGATACAAACATCAGGACAGAAAGCACAAAGAGTGCTATCATGGACACGCAACACAGCCGGTCCGACTGAACCGGACTAACCAAAACAGATCTTTATTTCAGGAAATAAGGTGGGAACCGAGTGGGGGGAGAAGCATATCTGCTTCACTGGACCCCATTCAAAGTGGGCAAAATCACTGGAAATATTAATATTAATATGTGAATATATATATATATATATATATAGAGAGAGAGAGAGAGAGAGACTGATGTGGTGAGCAACAAAACAGCGACACACTCAAGGAAGCTCCAGTTCCTAGTAGGATGCTGACAGTCATAAACAATATATAGGAATTATAAAGAGAAAAGAGAGATTTATTGATTAGCCGAATGTTTCGGCTTCTGCCCTCATCAACTGAGCTGCTGCTGAGCGCGGAAGCCGAAACGGTCAACTAATCAATAAATCTCTCTTTACAGTCATTTTCTCGTTATAATTCATATACATAATTATTAACATATAATTATATTATTTATTATTATTATTATTATTATTATTATCATCATCATCTTTCCATTTATGTCCCACCCAATCCATGCAGCTCTCGGTGGCTTACAACATATTTAAAAAGTACTAGTAAATATATTTGCCGCAGAGCTTCATTTCCATAATTGCCACCGTCCTTGAGTCTCCTCTTAGGGTGATTTCAGACGTGACGGGTGGCAGCGTTGACCCTGGGCCATGGGGTGGTTCGGACCACGGGCGGGCGTGAAGGGTTGCACCAACAGACGTTCGCCCCTTCGCCCCTGGGCGTGGGGACCGCCGAACCATGGCCCAGGGTTAATGCTGCCACCCGTCACATCTGTTGGGCAACCACCACCTCCCCAGAGGGGGCGGGGCCGCATGACGCAGTGTGTGGCCACAAGGCCCCGCCCCCTGCGCTCCCCGGCCACCTGCCCTCCCCGAGACAGGCAGCCGCAGCGGCCTATCTGGCCGCTGCCGCCGCCCGCCACCCGGACTCCAGACCGTGGTGAAGGTAAGGTAACAGATGTTACTTTTCCTTCACCGCATTCCGGATTCCCCCTAACCACGCTTCGTTCGCCGCCGTGGTGTGGGAGAACAAAGCGCGGTTAGGTTCACCGTGGGGGGAGTGTGTGTTGACTGAGGTGAACATCTGGATGCGCACAAACAGACGTTCACCTTCGTTCACCCCCACCACCGCGGTTGACTGCGGTGATTTCAGACAACGTAACGTCTGAAATCACCCTCAGTCATTTTGATAAATTAAATGGATGGAGCTCCTCTAGACTCTGGCTGTTCATCCTGTTTTCCAGGCCTGGAATCATCCCGCAGGTTTTCTCCACACCCTCTCCCATTTTCCAACTTCCTCTTCACCCTAGAACGGGACTTGGCTTTCCACAGAGCTGTGTTTGTAGGCAAAGATCACCTCCCCGCTCCTGTAGAGCAGCTGAGGATTTATACACTCTGTTTACACAAACCCAACTGGGGTAGAAATTGGCCCCCTTGACTGGGATTGAGTTGTTGGTGATACGGGGTCAGGGTATCAGGGGGGTCAAGGTGGGGAAGGGCCTAACCCTCAAAGGAAGGAAAGGGGAGGGACCCAGGAAGGGGAGCCTATGGAAGCCTGGGGGGGAAAGGCCCTCTCCGTGCAACTCAACTAACACAGGGTCAGGGTATCAGGGGGACCAGGATGGGGAAGGTCTGCGCTCCCAAAGGAAGGAAGGGGGAGAGACCCCGAGAAGGGGAGCCTATGGAAATCTGTAGGGGGAAAGGACCTCTCAGAGCGTCTCGGAGTCTCCAGAGCCTGTTCTCATCTTGAGGCCTAGAAGCCTACATCAGACAGGGTCTGATTCATCATCGAGGTCAAGGAGCAGACTTAAGACCCACACACCAAGATCCTCCCAAAGGGAGAGAAAAATGTAATAGGTGGCGACGAGGAACAGGGGGAGCCCCACGGATTGGGCAATAGAGGACTAGGGGCCCAGAGCTGGGGAAGCAACCGGAAATGGGGGAGTCACAGGGAACAACAAGGGACAAGAGCCAAGAAGCTCAGGAAACAGAGCTGGGAGGGGGGACAACAGGGATGTAGGGAACAACAGGGAGCAAGAGACAGGGGGCTAGGGAACCGGAGCGGGGAGCAACAGGGATGTGGGAAGCAACAGGGAGCAAGAGACAGGGGGCTAGTGAGCCCAAGCTGGGGGGAGCACATGCAGGCTATAGGGGAGGCAGGGATACAAAACCAAACACACATCAAGAGAAGAAGCACTTGGGCATTTACAGACCCACCCGGTGGTGCAGGCCGCTAGAATGGCACCTCAGCAGCACCCAAGGGCCACGAGTTCAAGGCCCAGCCCTGACAGAGATATACTAGGATCCAGCTCCGTCTGCAAAGCTAGCAGAAGCAATAACTTATCTGTGCTGGTCTCTTCCACTCAGCAGATCTTATCCAGAGTCTACATCAGGGAATGGGGAACCTCAGGTCTGGGGGCCAAACGCAGCCCCCGGCAAGTTTTTATGGGGCCCCTTTTCGGTGCCTGGATCTGTCCCCCGGGCCCAGTTCGTACACCAAAGCACCCTGAAAAACCGAGCTCAGGATAAGGGAGCCGAGGTGAGTGCAGGCACACACAGACAGGAGACAGAGCCGTGGCATAGATGCATGATTTGGACCCTCCTTTCCTTAAGTGCCCCCCTTGGTCGCCCCCAACTTCTATGTGGCTCTCGGAGCTTGCACTCATTTTCAAAGCCGGTCCCGGGAGGGAAAAGGTTCCCCACCGCTGGTCTACGTGGAGAGGCTGATCCACGTAGCAACCCGGGTCAGACGGGGTCAACCGGTGGATCGAAGACAAGGCAAGCTTGGTGGAAGGTGCTGATGAGTCAGCAGGTGGCGCTCTTCCAAGTCAATCCCGAGCCTCACTTCCTCGGCAATGCACCGTTTCTCCCACCTCTGGTGGCAGCTGTTTTACAGTGTGCAGCAACACCGCACAGCCGTTTGAGGGAAGAGCGTGAAGATGACTGTATCCGATTGAAACCGCAGGGGGAACCGAGGGAGGCAGAAGGTAATTTCCCAAGCTGGAATTTGGCCAGGAGACCAAGACAATCATCGCTGCTCTTGGGAATGAAGTCAGGGGTTCTTGGAGGAGAGCTTCAGAAGAAGGCGGGCTGTGGGCTGAAGTCAGATCTGCAAGACAGCGAGTGTTTTTAGACAGACGGGCTGCCCTGGTACTGACCTTGCCAGCCCGCTTCACCCTGCTGGGCCAAACGGTCTAAAGGCGTCAAGCCAGATGGTCAATCAGAGCAACCTGTGCCTGCTCCAGGGTAGCCCTGCCGGTGGCGCTCTGGAACATCCTAGAGCGCCGCCGGCACAGCAGGTCAGCCAGACCCGGAGCGCCAACTGGAAGTGGAGCAGCTGTCTGTCTGATGTGCGGACCCATGCTGCTGCTCCCTTTCCAGCCGGCCATTGCCCTGGGCAACACTATATGTGACCCCCTTTCCAGTTCCACCATAGCATTGCAACTCTGTCTTATGTGGGGGGGGGGGCACCACACAGGCAAACCGCGGGCCGGGGAACCCACCAAGTCTATCTCTGATCCAGACCCGGGCTTGGCTGGGAGTGCGCCAACATGGGGATGCATCTGAAAACACCCAATATTTTAGCTGCAGGGTGCTCCTCACGGGGTGGGAAGGACCATCGGTCAGTAATTGCCAGGGATCTGAAGCAGGCTGTAACTACAGCTGGGGATGGGGATGGTAGCCAGAAGATCAGAGGTGTGTCATGATGATTGCGGAACACACAGTCGCACACTACTAGGGATGGGTGAACGCAGTTCGGATGTTCGGACCGAACTCGGTCTGTTTGGACGTCCAAACCGAACGTCCGAACCGAACTCTTGAACAACCGAACAGTTCGGATGAGTTTTGTGGCAGGAAAAACGTCTTTCCAGGGCCAAAAAAAATCAGGTTTCGGTTTCGATTTCGTTTCAGTTTCGCTATTTTTGCATGTTCGGCCAAGTTTGGCCAAACCAAACTTGACTGAACCAAACCATCGAACCTGAACTTAGGTTTCAAACCGAACAACCGAACCGCGTTCTGTTTGCCCAACCCTATCGCACACAGACCTATAAACTAGGAGCTGACACAGTAGCCAAGTAGCTATCACATTGCTCAAACAACTTCCTGCTCTGCCCTTATATAGGCCCGACGTGACCAATGGGAAAGCACGCTAGATTAGACAAGGTCCAGGATCCTATGGACCTGGGTTTGAGGCTGGTGGCTATTCACAGTAACATGTTCAGAGGGCGATGGATGTTGGAGGCCATTGGTGGAGCATCGCTGACTCCTCCAGGATTGGGGATGCCTTAGAGGTTCACTTCCATCTCTCCATGAAGGTAACAAGTGGGGTGGGGAGATGCCTACCCCACCTTGAAAGTTGGCCCTTGGGCTTATTCCTTCATCTTTTTGGGGGGGGGGGGGTTGGAAGGATTCCTCTCACCCTCCACCCCACCCCCCTGCGTTTCCTCCAGCAACTAGAGTTCCTGAAAAATGGCGACCATAGGAAGCGAAGGAGTCGGATGAATGAAGACCACTCTGGTCTGCCATCTTGTGGAGGAACATTCTCAAAGCCATGGTATTTTCAACCACCTGCAGGAAGGTGAGGAACTGCAGTGAAGTGGGTAATAGGGCAGGGGGTGAGTGGGTGTGGAGGAGATTGGTGGCCGAGGTAGGAGGGGATGGATTAGGGAACAAAAAGGGGGAATTGTGGGGAATCACGCAAATCAATCCCACTACATTCATGCCCAGGAGCTTCACTCCTCCTCCCCCACCAACTTCACCCTCCTTCTCCCACACTGGTCCCAGGTCTAGAACTCACTCCTTCAGCACCCACGTCAAATCCCTCCTAAAAACCCACCTCTTCTCTCAGCTTTCCCAGCTCCTCACGCCCGCGCCTTCTCCCTGATGTACCTTCTTCTACTCTCCTTTCGTTCAAGGTCCTCTTCTCCCCATGGCTAAGTTAGTCTGTGCACCCGCGACTTCTCAACTTCACAAATGTCTTCCTCGGTGTTTTTAGACAAGAGGCGGCTCAGCAACCAGCCCCATGAATTCCCTGCATGCCTCGAGTGCTGCGGAAATGTCCATCTCTTCAGCCACAGCCGTAAACCCTAGATAGTGAGGGTTTCCAAATGTGCATTTGAAAATGCTGGTGAGATTCACGCAAATTGCTCGTCATGCACATCTAAAAACACCCCAATTGCATCCCCACCGGAATTTCCCGTGCGGATGCGACACTGCAATCCCGGGATGCTCCATGATTTTCATGTATGTCTAAAAACGCCCCGTCTCTTCCGATGTCCCCCTCTCCTTTATCTCCCCTCCCTTGTCTCCTAGACTGTAAGCCCACTAGGGCAGGGATCCGGCCCTAGTTGTTGATTTTAAAGCACCAGGTACATTGCTTGTGCTATAGAAATATTTTATTTATTTATTTATTTAATAAATTTTTACCCCGCCCCTCCTGCCATGCAGCTCGGGGCAGCTTCCAAGCATTAAAATACAGTAAAATCAATTAAAAATTATCATAAATATTATAAAATATTAAAACTATTTTAAAATATTAATTTAAAAATAATACTAATGGAGAGAGATGAGACACTGGAACAGGTTCTGGGGGAGTTAGGGTTGTCATGGGGGAGCAGGAAGAGGAAGATGGGGGTACTGATGGATTTGAGGGACGGAGCAGCCGTGTTGGGGTTGATGGGATCCGGTGGAGGGGAGATGTCAGGGCAAGTTGGGACACAGAGGGGCAGGGCTGTCTCTCCTGCCCCACATCCATAGCGGACTTCAGAGGGGGCCACACTCCTGCCCCCCCCCCTCTGCAATATTGACAGTTATCAGACCAGTCACCTATGACCACATCTGTCCCCATCTGGCATTGGTGTTTCTTATCAGTTGGATGAATGGGCAGAGTCAGCCCCATTTTGAAAGTCTGGGGTGAGGCTTAAGGGGAGGGGAGCTTATTACCCACCCTTTGATCTTTTACCCCATTTCTGCTTATAGCTGACCCTGGCTGAATTCTGTTAAGGTTGCCATACCCACCCACCCACCCCCGCCCCATTTAAAAGAGGATGCTTATGAAAAATACATGTTGCGGGGCTGCATTGGTTCCAGGGGTAACCCTAAATTTAGTGGGTATGCTGGGCGCTTTGTGTGGGCTCCACAGAAGGGAGCAGGTCAAGCCCTTTTGTGCAACGGTGGCTTCTGGAGAGAGAGAGAGAGCGCAGCCAATGGCTGAGCTGCTAAGAAGTGATGGTTGGTCTGCAACCGCACAAGGAAATGAAAAGGCAGAGCTTCCGTGGGACACAGAACTGGCAGAGAGCAGAACTTTGGGGACTCTGAAATTGAAAAAAATGCCTGTTGCGTGCCTGCTGCTAGAGGTCACCCGGAGACAGGATGTGTGTGCAACAGCTTTGTTAATAATGAAGCAAGGCTGCCCCGAAGCCCCAGTTTCCCTGCAATCGGACCGATCTCCGGAAAAGCGCCCTGGGCTCAGTGGCCTGCTCCTGCCCAAGGGGCGGGAATCCTCCTGCTTTCCAGTCTGAGAACCTCGAAGCCGCTGTTCTGGGCAGGCGGCCAGTGCTGGGTAGAAGAAACGTATCTGTCTCATGGAGCTCTCTGGTATTTGTCACCTCTCCTCCCTGTCAAGGGACGCAACTTGCGGCCGGGAAGCTGCATCTCGACTCCAGGGCTGAAATAAATCATTCATGAAAAAGCAGAATTTGACAAATTTGGTCTGTTTGCTTTGTCTCTGACCAAGGGCATAGCAGTCATAGGTGCAGGTAGTGCAGCGATGCAAGAGCCTGGGGTCCCAAACCAATATGGAATGTGTGCATAGGCTAATGGGTGATTAGCACCCAATGAAGACTTGCTCAGCACCTTGAGATTCCAACTTCTGTACCAAGACCCATTCCAGCCGAACTTTGCCTTTGTCTTTGATGAAGAGGATACAAAGGGGTCTTCACTTCCCTCTTCACCAGCCAAAACAAACACTTGTTTCCAGTTCCTTTGGCTCATTTCAGTCACGTTGGTATTTGAGTATTTCAGTAATCCTCCCTTCCTTTGGGGCTGGTTTGCAGAGCTGAAAAAATGAGCAAACCTGTTGCATCTACCAGAACTGAAAACGACAAGCCGGGTATTAACCAACACTTGTTTCTGCTCCAATGGGGCCAACCCCAAGCCGCGCGGACCGGCACGCAGAGCACACACAGCCGCGTGCACCCTCGCACAGGGCCTCCAGCGTGCATGCAAACCGTGTGGCGGCACACATGTGTCTGTGCGGGGGAGTGTGTGTGGGGCTTAGGATCAGCCCCATTGAGTATCTGGTTTGATTAGTCTGTTTTGGTTTTTCTGCTGAGTTATTTGGTCATTTCCGTGACATCGTTTTTGCACGGCAACATTAGTGCCGTTGTGCACCCGCAGTTGCCGAAATGACTCAACCAAAATACTGAAATAACTGAAGAACCAAATGACCAAACCGGAAAACACAAAAGTCCAGTGGAACCTAGGGCTGAAACTCAATGTCATTGTTTTCTCGACTCTCATTGACAATCAAGCTTCTCAGCTCGATTTCTGCGAGATTCGAGAAAAGCTCCGGTTCTCGGCCATTTCTCAATCAAGATTTTTTTCTCAATTTACTTACCATTTTGGTCACAGATATTATTTGGGTCCTTCGAGAACCGCCCTAAATTGCCAATAATGCCAGTAAATAATAAACCCACTCCCCATTTCATTCTCCTATTTAGCACCGTTGTACAGTTGCAAAAGAACACCAACTGTGTTAATAATGCACCCAAATATGCCAATAACGTTCATGAATGATTCAAACCTACTTTCTCTCTCCAGGGAAGCCAGGAGGGAGTGATAAACCTTGTCTGTTTCTTTTTTGCAAAGGAGTCCGGGAAACAGAATTCCCTGGTACATGGAGAATCACCAAATTTTCATTCTGACCGCCGGCACGTCGCCTCTGGAACCGGTGTGGACCTGCCCCCAGGCCACGCACACGCCCAGCTCTTAACTCGGTTTAAGGAACTGCAAAAAAGAGAAGCTGGTAGCATTGCACAGCAGCAACTTGGATTGGTCCTACAGAATATTGCCCACTCCTCAGCACCACCTACTGGTGCCCAGGCATCGCCAGCCCAGCAAGAGTGTCTGCTTGTGGGAGGTGTGGGTGTGGTTGGGGGGCTATTATCACAGTCAGCCTAAGGAACAGAGAAGCAGAGGCCTCTCTCTTCCGACTGCAGTAGGGGACAGAGTTAGGTTTGCCCCTGAATGCAGGACCCGGCACGGAGAGCGGGGAGGTCTGTCTCATGGTTCAGTCTAGTCCTTCCAGCCTAGGAACCCCACAATGATTACTTTCAGGATCATTCCAAATCTTTGCCCACCCTCAAACCCCTCTGCTAATCATGGTGCCCGTACCAGGGAGAGGGCACCAGTCCCTACCAATCACACCTCAGGAGAAGGAAGGACAGGCTGTTTTTGCACACCTGCAATCAACTAGGAGAGTTGTGATAGGCAGATGAATAAGCCAATGAGAATGAGGAGGGGGGGGGGCATAGCTCAAGTGGTAAAAGCGTGTGCTTTGCATGTATAAAGGTCCCAGGTTCAATCCCCAGCATCTCCATCTCAGGATCCCCGGTAGCACGCCTGGGGGAGGCCTCTGCTTGGGGCTTGGAGGGTTCTCAGGCAGCACACCAGGATGGCCTCTGCCAGAGACCCTGGAAGAGCTGGATTTGGACTCAAATTTGAAACCCCTGTTACCATGTCAGGTTGTGACAATACTGGGCTAAGATGGACCATTGCTCTGACTCAGTTAGGCAGTTAAAAATAATAATAATAATTATGGGGGAGGCTTGTTTGGTATTGGCCAAAAGACAATCGGTGATGCCAGCAACCAGCCAACAGCTTACAACTGTGCCAGGTGGGTAAAATTCCGGTGACTTGGTGACTTCAGCTGGAGTGCAGGTCTGGCTCTGTGGTACCTCTTGTGGGTTACAAACTTATTCCCATGCAAAATGAGGTTAGGGAGCCTCATCCCATAGAAACCCCATAATCCAGAGCCTTCCTTTTTCCAAAGTTGCCTTGTGTCCCCCAACCAAAAGTATCACATCTGATGTAAAAATGGAAGACACACAGACACCCTGAATTGGGGGCAGAGCGGGGTCTGTAATTAATGGACCCACCTGGTCCTGAGGTCAATGCCCACAGGATGAGGGTCATGGACATAGTGGATAGCTCCTGCCCCTTTCCCTGGTGATCTGCTTCCCCTGATCCTCAGGTCCACCTTCCTTCTATAGGTGGAGTCTCCTTCCCTGGGTGGGAGGTGTCCTTTTCAGCACCCTGGACAGTGTCCCCAAGTTCCTTCTCGCTGCAGCAGACTGCGCTGCTTTCTGGGTACACTCCTCTTATAGCCCCTGAAGGGGGCAGGGCCAGAGTGATGGACAGGCAACTCTTAAAGGGCCAGCACCTGCTCCACCACAAGGGCCCTTAATTTTTATCCCCATGCGACTGTGCTCTGCACCCAAAACTCAGGGGGGGGAAGGGGGGGAGAGACTGTGTTCCCTGTATAACCACCCCACCATTTTTTCAAAGGTGGGTCAGAGGATAGGCGTATCCCCTGTGAAGGATGGCTCTTGGATCAGTGCAGTTCCTTGCAGGATCAGGGCCGACCCACTGTTTTGCCACTCATCTCACCACCCCAGAACAGGCAACAGGTGTTGATTGCAGGATAACACCACTTGATTGCTCCCACCAGTGCAGTTATATACACGGCATACACACAGTTCAGCAGGTACATCCAACTTCCTGACCTCTGCTGGGTCCCAGCTTGTACCCAGCCCCCCCCCCCTTTGGGTCCTGGGCTAGGCAGGCAGTAGCCTGCCTTCCTTCCTCACTCCCTTAGCAGCAGCCTTCTGTCGGTACCTTGGTTTCAGGACCCTGGATAGCATAGAGTGGCACGAAGGCGAGGGAGGATAGCAGCCAGCAAAGTGCACTCTTTGCCTGTCCTAACTTAACTGACTCCAGCCAAACTAGGCTTCCTTTTATATCCCTGTGAAGGGGCGGGGTTTCAGTGACCCATGGGCTGCTTTTAAAGGGCCAGCATGTGTGCATCACACATCCCCCCCTCACTTTGGTAGCACCACTGTGACAGTGGAACCCCTTATTTCCGGATACCTCTCCGATCTAGTCCAACACTGCGTCCCCTGAGGCCTAGGGTACTTCCCCTTCATTCGCCAGCGTCCCCAGCATGCTACTAGTTAACCCCCCCTCCTCCCTTTTCCACGCCATCCTCCCTGGCTGGGCTTTCACCTCCTGGTCCCTCTCCCTGTGATCTGCCTGCTCGGCTGGTAGCGATCCGGTGCGTCATCCCCTTGTCTAGCGCCACGGCAGGGCAGAGGATAACGAGCAGCCGGAGCCTTCTTGGAGGCCCATACATCATGGCTGGAAGCTCTCCCTTCTGACAGCTGCATTTTGTCTCCTAATTTTAGAGCAACGCTCCGCCGGGAAGCCAGGAGAAGGAAGTATCCTCAGCTGGTGATTGAAGACATAGGGCAAGCAGACACATCCACAGCAGCACCTCAGGATACAAAGCCGGTGTCCTCCTAAATCCAATCAAGAGCTCTCGGGATGCCGTGCGCTTTCATGGCTGCCTGGTTTGGGATTTGTTTTTTTTCCCTTTTCCCCTCTGGAGGTTTAGGGTTGTTTTTGTTTGTTGGGTTTTTAAAATATCATTTGCAGCCCCCAGCCTGTTAACAGTCATGGATAAAAGCAGCCAAACCCCACGTTCCTTTAAACCTGGCGCTGAAGCACATTTCAAAGCATCTCATGTAACTCACCCCCCCCCCCGCCCCATCTCTTGCCTGCGTTAACTACTGCCCCTCCAACTCCGCTGGGTGGTCGAGCAGAGGGGCCCCTTCGCTAAGTCAGTTAGTGCACACATCTGTCCAGCCTAAATCATCTTAACAGGGCCGACCCTAGAATGTGCAGGGCCCAAGGTGGTGAAGATAAAATGTGGAGCCCCCAGAGACAGCCGTCACAGGGCCCGAAAGGGGGTCATATCTGGGGCCCTGTGGTGAAAACAGGGGCCAGTGCAGCCCCCAGAAAGGGTGGGGTCCAGGGAAGTTGCCCCATGTCACCCTGCATTATGGCCTTCCCTGGATTTTATCAGTCGTGCGATTTAACTGTTGCTATTTCACTGCAGAAAGATTATTATTATTATTATTATTAACAAACATTTATATAGCACCAGCAGTGTACCTGGCACTTTACAAAGTAATAAAATAGACACGGTCCCTGCCCCTAGGGCTTACAATCTGAGAGACAGGAGCTGGGGGAGAGACTTAGGAAGGGGAACAGAGGGAGAGACAAGGGGTCTAACATTCATGAAGATGCGAGGTCTCAAGTGCACGTACTTGGCTTGGTTACGATGAGAATGACAGCAGGCAGGTCCATGTTGCAAGGATAAGGGTAAACCGATCGTAGGTATAGGAAATAGTGGCTCAGCAGGATAAAGAGTCAGACAGAGCAGAGCGAAAGAGGTGAGTTTTAAGGAGAGATTTGAAGGTATGAAGGGAGGGGGCAAGCCGGATGTGGACAGGGAGGGAGTTCCAGGCATGGGGGGCAGCAAGTGAGAAGGGACGAAGGCGCTTAGGGGAGCAGGGAAGGCGTGGAAGGGTGAGAGAAGGGACAGAGGAGGAGCGAAGTGCACGGGCTGGAGTATGGAGGACGATAAGAGCAGAGAGGTAGGGGGGAGCAAGGTTGTGAAGAGAAAGATAATACAGAGAGGAGAAATTTATTAAGCTGTGTAAATTGAGCTCTCTGATTTTTGAAGAAGGGGGAGGCCAGGATCCACAAATCATTTTATTATTATTAATTATTATTATTATTAGAGTGACAGCAATGTGCTTGGTGTGGAACAGCTGAATCAGAAACAGGCCCCTGTCCCGAGGGGATTGCGATGTAGAATGGGCACAGGAGAGGTGACAAGAGAGAGTGTCAGGCCGGGAGAGACAGGGAGGGAGGCATCCATGAACTGGAGAAGTTGCAAGCAGATGCGCTCAGCTTATAATACTCCCAGCATCCAGACGGAGGACAGAGAGTCAGAAACAAGGAATCTATGGGGAGAGGGGGAGCTAGGGAAAGCCTGATGAAAGAGAGAGGATTTTAGGAGAGTCTTGGAGGGAGGGAGCAGAGTGGGTGTGTTGGGGGAGGGAGCTCCAAGCAGAGGGGCAGCAGGGGAGTAGGAACAAAGATGGTTCAGGGAGCAGGGAGGTTTGAGGGATAGGTGGGGGGGAAGCAGAGGAGGAGCAGAGTTCCCAGCAGGTGGATATATTAATGCAGCTGAGGGGTAGCAGGTAGGACACGTGCTTAGCTTGGCTACAAGGGAAGGAGGGAGATCCTCATGGATAAGGCAGGACAAAGAATAGCATAGATGAGCAATTTATAATAAAATAAAATAATAATAATAAATAATCTTTTTTAATAGTCCCCCCCTCCCTCCCGGAGCTCTTCACATAGGACTGATTAACACAACTTTTAATCCTCACAACGACCCTGTGAGGCAGGTTAGGCGGAGAGAATATTGTGACTGGCCCAAGGTCACCCAGTGAGTTTCTGACAAGGTGAGACTAGAACTGGGGACACACACACACCCCTCCCGATCCAAGTACTGCACACGTAGCCATTACACTACATTGGCTATTTATTGTTAGAATAATAATTAATTATATTATTATAATATACTATAATTGAAGAGCTAGCAGCCAGACTCCTCTGGAGTCAGTGGTTTGGGAATCACGCAGGCTTTAACTCCTTGTACTCTCCCGACTAGTCTATGGAGAGCTTTACGAAGCCTTCCCCACAGGCCAATGCTCTTGGTGCTTGACAACCCCAGAATAACCCTTGAGAGGAGGAGGAGGAGGAGGAGGAGGAGGAGAGCAGAGAGACAGGCACCCGCTCGATCTAAACCTTGGCCTGGGCAATTTCTAATCAAACGTTTGCAACCAGGATACTCAACGCCCATGTGCAGACTACATGGGGCCCTCGAGCTAAATTGTACAATCAATGCAAATGGGTTTCCCGGCATGCCCCCCGGCAGAGAATGCCATGGGAGTGCAGCTTGGTTAACGCAAAATTCCTTTTAAGTCGAACTGCTTGGTTTCCCTGCTGTAACAGAGGGTGACAATAGCCATCACCACGGGGAGGGTGGCAGCCTGGCTCTTCATTAGATCCCCACAGATCGGAAAAGTGTCTGGTGCCTTAGCGCAGCGTCCTAGCAAGGAATGGGGGGGGAAGCACCACGTGGCCGGTTGTGTGGGGGCGGAACCCCAAGGAGGGCACCCCCAGTCGATCGCAGGGGTCACTCCAGGACCCGGAGAGTGAGGCAGTCCTGCAGGTAGGTGGGGTCCAAGCCGTTTAGGGCTTTAAAGGTCAGCAGCAACACCTTGACTTGAGAGAGAGAGCTGGGTGTCATCAGCATATTGATGACAACTCACTCCGTACTCCCTAACAACCTCCCCCAAAGGCTGCACGTAGACACTGAACGGGAGAGGGGAGAAGAGGCATTAGATACAACGTTGGCCACATGTTCAGCCGAAACACGCAAATTGTCCTTGTGATGCAACGGTGTTCACAGCAAGTGTTCAACGGGCGGCCAAACTGGCGTTGGGCTTGTTATGGTGCTTGCACACAATGGCCAAACACGTGCTTAGGGGTTTTGCACTCGATCTTTGTGGTTTCAGTATACTTTTCACTTAGGAAGGGAGGCTGTAGGGATGTGTGAACAGAACATGGTTCGGATGTTCGGACGTTTGGTCATTCAGTTCGAAACCCGAGTTCAGGTTTGGTTGTTCGGCTTGGCGGAGTTCGGTTTGGCCGAACTCAGCTGAACATCCGAAAACAGCACTATTGATATCAATGCCAAAATCGTTTGGGTATCGGTATCATTTGGGCCTGAAACCACCCCTGGTCTCCACCCCTGGTGCCAGGAAGTCTGCTCCTCAGCTGCCTCCCCCTTCCAGTCATGTTTTTCCCGCCCAAAGTCATGTTTTTCCCGCCCCCGAACTCATCCGAACTATTCGGCCGTTCGAACGTTCGGTTCAGACGTTCCGTTCGGTCAGTCAAACAGGTCGAGTTGGGCCCAAACTCCGAACATCCGAACCGCGTTCGCGCATCCCTAGGAGGCTGAATTTGAACCATCCAGTTGCAGTATGCGGGATGAAAACGCAACATAATAACTGCCATCTCACAGATGCTTAACGCTCCGCAGAGCTCCGGGGTGAGCGCGGGACAGGGGGAGAATCCTACATTTTGGCTGGTCAGCAGGGAAGCACTCTCCCTCCAAAATAGCTGTCCCCTTCTCTGTCCAAATTAAGTCTCTTGCAAGTAACTGAATGCTAAGGATGAAAACCACCAGCCTCATTTCCATTGGATTTAATGTTGTTTCTAGCTTGATAGAATAAAGATTCTTAGAAGCATTCTTAGTACCGTTTGCTTGTCTGTAACGTTGGACAGTGCACGGGACTAAAGATAGGTCAGTGTCTTTAAGACCTGCTTAAGCTGAAGTTCTGATGAGTCAAACTTTTTTAGACGGCCTGCTAAATTCAAATTAAGCTGACCTCACTGGGCATTTTTACACACACCTTAAGGTGCTGGTCTTTCAATCTTCTGGGTTTACAAGTAAGTTTCAGATGCATTCTTCACACAAACACTGCCTTGAGACAGCCTAAAGAAGCCGCAGCTGTAGACGTGAGGGGCTGCCATGGAAACCAAGTGACCACAGCTGCCTGGAGCAAAGCAGTTTACCAGGAGAACATTTTACACACAAAAGTTCTGGGAAAAGTTCTATGCAGAAGTTCAAAGAGCCGGACGTTTAAGATCTGGGTGAGTGATTTAGACACACAGAAAGTTCAGGATGTAACAGCAAACATGCAGGAGAAATGCGTGTGTAAAAACACCCACTGTAATCAGCTTTGGACATTTAATATCTTAAACCCACAAGAATGCCATCCAGTGTGTGTCGAGGGGGAATCTTCTGTCCAGCGGGGGTCATGAGCAAGCTCCTCCTCTCTCATAGGGGACTCTGTGGACCTGGAATAAATATATGCACTGGCACCTGGCAGTGCTGGCATCCTATTGGCTAGTTCACAGCAGTGCCTGACAACTTCCCATTGGCTGCTTCCCACTTAGTTTGTCATTCAGGGGCAATTTCTGCGAGAATTTCACCCAGTGTCAAATTCCGCAAACTTTGCTGTGATCGCAGCAGCACAGAATTCAAGGGTGGACGGAACCTCAAGGATGATCTAGTGTCCATCTCGCTGCCTTTAAACAGGAGCCACAGTACCTGGCTCTCCCTTGAGAGAGGTCTGTCTGACTTATCTTTAAAAGCCTTCAGATTATTCCACAGCTGAATTATCCTAGGAGTTGGAAAATTCTTCCCAATGTTTAGCCTAAATCTTTTTTCCTTTCTTTTATACCCATTGCCCTGATCCTATCCTCAGTGCACTTGGGGCATCATCATGCTTAGAGACACGTTTTACATAGTTGGAAAACTGAGATGAGGGCCCCAATGGGTCTCAGGTTAAACTATTGTCTCCAAAAGACTAGCCCACGCCTGGCTTTCAGCCCAGCATGGAGAGAGGATCAAGATGTGTTTTACTTTGTCTGCTCTTGCCAGGGAAAGAAATGTTGCTCTTTAACCGTGACTGTCTTTGATTAGGAGCCACATTAAGACACGGTGGCATTTGTCCAAAGAAATGCAGCATTATTACTAAAGCCAGGACATTTCGGAAATCCAGGGGTCTCAGCAAACAGAGATGTTAGGAGGGAAGCAGAAATCCAACGGCCGAATCATGGGTCTTCATGCCAAGTCAGATAAGAAGCATGAGGCTGCGGGCAGAAGCCGATTTCTGTGGAAGCCGGCTTTGCCACTTTCCCTCTGAACAGTCACACCAACTGGGGGAAGTTGTGAAACCTGAGCCCTGGATCAGATTCCCAAGCACTTTGCACAATTATCCAGGGCTGGGGGATTATTTCGCATCCCAGCATGGGGGGAAAGGAGGAAATTGGTCTCTTTTTTTGCAGCTGCTCCTTTTCCAGAGTGAATCCAGAGATCAGAACCAAGATATTTGCTCCATGAACCTCAAAGAGCTGCTGCCCATCATCGCTCCTTTCTTTTGGGCTGCTAGGAGGCGCTGTGAGCGTGGTCCGAGGGTGTGTAAATAAATATCAGTGCACACCTCCACAAGTATTTACCTTCCTTGAACAACGTGTGTGTCTGTCTGTCTGCCCGCCCCGGGAGCAGGACAGTGCCCAACAATATGGGACAGTGCTAATCTGTCCGATAGTCAAGGTAGGACCCAGTCCCATTTTAAAATCTCTCCCCTTTAAAGCGCTAGTACTTTTAAAATGCTAAGAATACTATTTTGAAAGCTGGCCCGTGTGGCTTTTGGTGGGGTTATGTGTAAACCGGGAAAATGTTGTTAGTTCGGGCGGGGGCAAAGGATCCCCAAGTTAGAGCTCCTCAAAGGAGTTGAATTTCTGCAGGGGGAGGAATATTCCGTCTTTGTGCTGCTGGTCTCGATGCATCCTAGAAGCACCTCTTCTGCTGAAAACTGCCACATAACCTTCCCCCCACAGATTTACTTTCCTGGGAATTACTATTGTTTCCTGCGAGTTTTAACTTAAAACACTGTTATAAAGGATTTCTCTGAAGCAAGCTATCCGGATAGCCCAGAGAAATTGGCGTTCCATCTAGAGCCCAAAGACTGCAGGTCAGGGAAATGGAGGGTAACATTACTTCTAGCCCCACAAAGCCTGCTGGGCTCTGCCCAAGGGTTCACAGGGGGTAGGATTTGATGCTAGATACGTACCCTAGGCAGTGGCCTTGCCTGCCACCCAGTAACCTCAGCTCCCAAGCCGTGGACCCTCTAGCAAGGCCTAGCTTGTATCTCCTTATCCTGCAGACATTTGACCTGTGCGATGACATCCTGACGGCACCGGTCCCCAAGTTCGATGCATTCCCCTCTCGGCGTGGGGCTGCAGCATTACTGTGACAGGCACCTCTCTTGTAGAGAAGGGATGGTGCTAGCAAACTGTAGATTTTCTGGACGTAGACCTGTCCCCTTGCTCCGACTCCCTGTCCTCCTCCTCCCCCCGAGAGTCTCCCTCCATCCCTACCATGCCGGGTAGGAGGAAGGCAGTTACGGCGCAAGAGGCCCCGGCAATTAGAGAGGACACGTCTAATAAACTCTTAGGATTAAACATTTCCCGGCCTGATCCTCCCTTGCAATGAGCAGGGAGTCAGGAGCAGCACGGCAAACAGATCTATCTCCTGGGGGCCAGGCAGGAACAGCAGCTGCTAGCTGAGCCCCGGGGGTGTTTTAGCAGAGGGGGAAGGGAGAGGGAGTTTGTGTAAATCTGCCCCCTCCCCCCCACGATTACCCAATCTCCAGGAGACCTAGCAAGGTGATTGTGTCATTGAGAGAGCGGGGGAGGGGGCGGTTCTAGGTTGCTCTAGGTGGATTTGCCCTGACCCCTGGAAGCCGTAACTCCCACTCACCCTTTCCCAAGCACAGGAGGGGATGAGGCTGTTCCCCTCCCCCTGATTCTACCCCCCTCCCTGCTAGGGTGGCCAGATATAGAGAACACTTATGAGAAATACAGGTTGCAGGGCTATATTAGCTTCAATGCCGTCCTACAACCTGCGTCCTCTAAAATGTGCATCTCTGGCCACCTTCCTTCCTGCTCGGGTGGCAGGAGCAGCAGGAAGATCAGGGGGGAGGGGGCTGGTTCTGTTCCTTAGGTCTGGGTCCCCTCCCTCACATTATGTTGCTGCTCCCACCACTGGCACTCCCCCCCCCCCACCCCATTGCTGGGAGCTGCCTTGAATGGTGGCGCTGTTCAACCTTATGCCCCACAGGGAAGAGACCCCCACCCCCATCAGGGAGGCAGATAACAGTATTTGGCAGTGGGGTGGGGGGAGAAGGGAAGGAGCGGGAGGCTAGCGCTGCTGGGGTCTGGCTCTGGGGGTGCGGTGTCTATGACTGGGCACAGAGCAGGGCACCCCCATTCCCACTTGCAGGCGCTGCTCTGTGGAATTCCCTTTTTGGGGCGGCTTCTCCGAGTTGATCCTTCTCCAAACCACCAGCTCCCCAGGACAGGATCCCCTGCATTTGAGGCTCTGAAGGCCAAGGCCGGCCGGGCGCTCAAATCATCCGCCCTCATTAGGCCTCCCCCACAAGTTGCCCAAGGTTTGTTGCCTGCAGCCGCGGCAGCTCCCTGTACGGACACAATTCTCTCCTGCCGCGGGAGGGAAGTCAAGGGTGTTGCAGCGGAGATGGGACACCCTTAGGGTGGGGCAGATGGGGCAGACACCCCAGGCTCTGCTAGGCTCCCCCAGTCTGCTGTCTCTTCTGGGGCTCCCAGGACAGGCAACTGCAAGGGCCCCTGCCACCCCATCTGGGTATGCCCCAACTATGGTGATACCCCCCCCGTCCCAGCAACCCCCACCCAGAGACCAGCCCCTACTCTGCAAATTGTAAGGCCAGTGCGGTGCTGAAATCACCACTGAGCCAGGAAGCCTGGGATCTGGACAAACATACATGGGCAACAACAGTATTTCGAAAGGGAGACCTGGCCTTCAAGGAGCTGATTGCCCCTACTACATCCCCCCCCCCCGCCCCCGAAGCTTCACTCCTCCTTCTCTGCCGCCCCCTCGCCTGCTATAGAGTCTCCTATGCCTTGAACCATCTTTGTCCCTTCTCCAAGGCTCGCCCCCTAGGCCTGGAACTCCCTTCCTGATCTGTGCCCTCCCTCCTAACCTTCAGATCCCACTTAAAAGCCTCTCTCTTCCATCAGGGCCTTCCCCAACTTCTCATCCCCCATAGATTATAGAATCACAGAATCATAAAAGGTTAGGGTACCTCAGAGGGCATCTAGTCCACCCCCCTGCTCAATGCAGGGAATCCACAGCTACAGCGTCCCTGACAGAGGCCGTCCACCCTCTGTTTGAAAACCTCCAGTGAAGGAGAGTCCACTACCATCCTAGGCAGTGTCTGTTCCACCGTCAAACAGCTCTTACTGTTAGGAAGTTCTTCCTAATGTTTAGCCAAAATCTGCTTTCTTGTCATTTGAGCCCATTGGTTCTAGTCCTGCCCTCAGGGGTAACAGAGAACAAGTCTGCTCCACCTTCTACGTGACCAACCTTCAGATATTTGAAGGCGGCCATCATGTCTCCCCTCAGTCTTCTCTTCTCCCGGCTAAACACACCCAGCTCCTTCACCCTTTCCTCACAGGACTTGGTTTCCAGACTCCTGACCATTTTTGTCACTCTCCTCTGAACCTGTTCCAGTTTGTCAATGTCATTGGTGCATCTGTGTAGACTGTTAATCCCCCAGGATCCCCTTCTCCCCTGGAACTAAGGTAAGCACGTGCAGGGGGTGCAGAAGGCACCATTACCCTTTTCGGTTTCAGTTTCATTTGCAAGAAAACCCTTCGTTTTCAGGGGGTTTTGTAAACAACCCTAACGTTTTCATTAATTTTGTTAAAAAGTAATAGTTTTTTTAACAAACACACCACACATGTGCAAAATGGCTACTGGACCGTTCTCCACATGTGGAGCCCCTTCCCAAAATGGTGCCAATGTTGCTGGTGCTATTTTGGGACAGGGCTGCTGTGAATGCACCAAATGATCCAAGGGCCGCCTTGGGCACACACAGTGCTGCAGGAACGTGGTTTTACTCTCAGATGAGATTGGTCACAAATAGAGCTCAAACAGGTCCCCACAAAAATGGGGATCCCTGTTGAATTCATGGTACCTGATTCGACTCAACATTTCTGGTACTTTTCACTGCCCCAAACCATGTCCAATCGAGTCCCCAAAATACCGACTATAGCAGGGAGGGTCCCCCCAGGGCCACACGGGGTGCTGGGATCGCACTCGTGGGAATTAGCTCTCCCCCTGCTACGCCGTGCCAGCCTAGAGCATTGGCTGAACCCCCTCCTTCCAGGCAGGGGGGGTACCCTCCCTGGAAACCACACACAGTCCAGAGGGTCTGTCTTTATAGTCCTTTGTTGGGACACCACCTGTGTCCAGTGTACCTGGGGCTGCCGGCTCATCCACCTTCACCCCACAGGCCCAGGTCCCTTTCTCTCAGGCCTGGGAGCAACTCAACCACAAGTCCCAAAGTCCCTTCAGCCAGGCTTTCCAACCCCAGGCTCTGGCCAAGCTTTCCTCAGGCAGGGGGCTCCCTTCCTGGGCACCACCTCCGTACCTTGCCTGGGTCTCCCTGATTCTCCAGCCTCAGCACCTTAGAGAGCGTAGACCAGGCAGGCTTGTTCAGTGAGATGTTGCTCCTTCCACTCCCTGGCAGAGACTGACCTCTCTCTGCCTAAGTCGCTCCTTTTATCCAGGCAGAGTGGGCGTGGCCAGACTTCCTCTTCTCAGCCTTAAAGGGCCACTAACCTGCCCACTCTGTCCCAGGGGTTACTCAGCCTGTATCCCCTCAGGCTGACCCCCAGCTCTGGGGTTGGCTCTGCCACACCCCTTGCATGCACCCAGCCCTCTGACTGGCACCCACAGCCCCCTTCTTAAAGGAGTAGCAGCCCCTCTGGACTGCTCCCTGCTACACTTACAGACCAAAACACTGTTTTCATCCTGATTTTTTTACTTCTGGTCACATATTTTTGACTTCCAGACCCAGATTTGGGGAAAACATTTGGGTATTTTTTCAGGTTTGGGGTACATTTTGGGCACTCAAAAAAATAATAATTCAGATTTTGGGGTACTCAAATGGTATTCAGACACCAATTTGGATACCTCAAGCAGTACCAGAAAAGGTGCTTATTACCCAAAGGTTATCTCATGGGAATCATTAGTGAGATCTTGCTGGGATCGTGCTAATGGTGCAGGATTCTCATGAGAATCTCACTTAAAAACAAAAACAAAATGGCTGCCTGGTGGCCATTTGCGCATGCACTGTTATTTTTCTTGTCCCCACCCCACATCATGGAGAAGAGAGGAGAGCGACGCAGACAGGAGACTTGGTGCGGGACGCAGCACACATGGCTCCTGGGAATAAATAAACAAAAAGAAAATCACAATGGGAACGTTTTGAGATTGCGGCTTTTCTCGATTCTCATTGAGAATTGAGAGAAAAACAAGCTTGAGTTTCAGTCCCAGTCCTTCCAGTTCATGACTGTTAGCGCTACTGTGTGGGCAGAACCGGAATTCTGGAATGACTGAAATAACCGAGACAGATCCTTGGTTTGGGAATCGAACTGGGACCCAAATAGCCGTCTGGACTCTGGATTCACTTCATCGGAATACAAGTATTGTCAGATACAATAGAAATACTTGATTTGTCAGGCTAAAATGGTCAGATACGATACTCGCCGCGGAGATGTATTTCAGACCTACTTTTGTCTCAGGGCTACCAATGGCAAACCTATCTTAGGGTGAATGGCTCTGAGATAGGACTCTCATGAGTAATTTTGCCATCTCGGGAGCTGGGATCGATTTCCTGACCATTACCCTATACTAATACAATTTCTCAATTCTCTAAATACCACAAGATACCGTCCTGATATACCAACTTCCTGTTTACCACGTACTGCTGTGTATCATTCACTGCAATCCAGCATTTTACATGCCGCTTTCTGTCTGTTCATTGTTGCCGTACTTCTGAGCCAATCACAGTGCACATTGCCCACCCCTTAACCTCCCCCCCTGCCTGCCCAAACACCGTTTAAAAGAACAGTACCTCCGCTGCAGTACTGCCTCCAATCAGGATTGTTGTTACGTTGTTCCCTTTGCTTTGACCAATCTGCAACCGTATGCAGATTTGTAAAGGAATCTGCGTACCAGCCAATGAGTGACAAGGAAGTGCAAGGGGAAATGGAGCGTAGGGAAAATAAGAAATGTGGTATTACATCAGTGTTACCTCTCGGGACTTGAAATTGGCGGCAAAGTGGTAAACTGAAAAGCAGTAAGCAAATTATCGGTAAATCGACCAACAAAATGTTGATTGAGAGAGACATTGTCGAGTACTGAGAGGTTCTCATTGCAATCAAGATGGTATCGGGAACTGGGATTTCGATGGCAATTCCCATTTTTGCAAAATCTCGTTTCAGCTGTACTCTGGGGACATCTGGTGGGTGCTGTGTCTTTGTACAGATATAGCTGATAGTTTGGGTACTACCGGGCTCTAGGAATGGGCACTGAGCTCTCAAACAGGCAACTGCACCTGGGCACGCTCTGTCGCAGACCCTGTATGCGGGCACCGGCAATTGCCGGGAACCTCGTCCGGACCATAGACCCAGCCGCACAGCAATCAACTGCTCAACTTCTGCTCAGGAACCTGAAAGAATGGGAGGGAGAATAAAGAAGTGGTTTACTCTGTGAAATTAATGGAGTGACTCCGTCTGTTAATAGCCTATTTACCAACACTGCCTCCTCTGTCTTTCACTTTACAAGAGTCCATACCTCATGCCTGGTGTTTGGCCATCAGCCTGGCTCAAGACCGAGTGGCAGGGGCCTTCGCTGCCTCCTCAACTCCTAATTGGAGCCTGAGCGAATCACAGGGAGGATCCGGAGGAATTGAAGAGGAGAAGCAGGGGGATACAGGCAGGGAAATGATTCAGCAGTCTTGCAGGAAAGGAAGTGCGCAGCTGAGCGACAGGTTACCCAAGAACTGAAGCTCAATACAGAGACAGAGGCCACATTCGGAGCCAGCACAGACGGATGTCATGCCACTGGAGCCAAGAAAGTTAAACCACGGTTACATGAGTCACGGGGCTGAGTCTCAGCAATTATTTATTTATTTATTTATTTACATGCACATGCTGCTGTGGTAGGGTGGTCGTGGGACACCATGCTCCTTTAAGGGAAGAGGCTGGTCAGCCAGCCAGCACACCCTCTTTAAGAAGGGCTACCAGGGAGATCAAGGGGGAGCAGCCTTAAGGTGGAAATCAGAGACACGGGAAATTACGGGGGGACAGGGCATCTGTGGTGCCCAGGGCCAGGCGAGAGGAAGAGAGGAGGTGGCAGAGCAGGCGAAGGTATGGAATCTAGGCGCTCAATAGGACGAAGAGCTGGATTAGGGTTTGAGTTGTGGCTTGCCCAGGATCGGACCTGTGGAGCAGAGAAGGGGCTCACCCAGACGTGGGACTGAGCAGGACTAGGGGACATCGGGGAAGGCTTGCCCCAACGCCCAGGGAGAAAGAGCGAAAACTGGGCACCGTACAGGCCCATCCTGAGGAAGTGTCCTAGAGACGCCCGGTGTGTAGACCAGAAAAGCAGCTCCTTTGGGAGCCAAAAGGGCAAAGACGGGACTTGTGTGGACCTTGCAGCAGGGAGCGGAGACACAAATACAGGGATGGTCGATCGGGCCAGAGGAGCGTGCTCTTACAGACGCCTTCAGGGCACCATAGAAATAGGAAACACCGGTCAGAAAGAACAATATCCACACACACCCCGCCCCCCCAAAGTTCAAAATTACTTTTAACATTTTGAAACAACAAAATGGCATTTCCAAAATTCCATGGGACTTTTGGCCATGATCCACCAAGCACTTACTCTGCAGTAACCCAAAGGGTGGGTGCATCGCGGTGGCCTTACTTTCTTTAAAATATATATAGAGAGAGATAATGCTTATCTGTAAAATATAGATATTTATATTAAAATAAATAATATAAGTATTCATTCATTGTATTTTTGATATAATTAAATTACATATTATTCATGTGGCTTAGTACATATATTTTAATTATATTAATTATAATAATGTAAAATAATAGATAGATAGATAGATAGATAGATAGATAGATAGATAGATAGATAGAAAATTCATTTCAAAATTAAAATGAAAATTTCAAAATTCATTTCAACATTGGGTGAAAACAGACATGACGCTAACCACCCTTTAACCACCCTTGGTGGTTATTTATGCATGTTGCAGGGCTGTATTGGTGCCCTATGCAGCCCTGAAACATGCATAAATGACCACCAAGGGTAGTTAAAGGGTGGTTAGTGTCATGTCTGTTTTCACCCTAAGTTGGTGAAATTCAAAATTCAGTTCACCATGGTTGGTGCCAAACAGCCCAGCCCCCCCCAACTCAGCCAACCCGTGGCAGGGTGCCAAGGGTGCCAGGCTGGGTTTCTGGGCAGCAGCTGAGGATGCCCCCCACTTAGGGTGAGTAGGAAGTTTTTTTATTATTATTATTTTATGTTTTTCTATTATTTATTAAATTATTTTTTGTTAAAATTTAATTATTATGAAATGTCATATGGTGGATTTTAAAAAAATGTTTTACTGTAACAATTCAATTGTATTTAAAGATTTTTTTTGGCTACACGCTGTAAATAAACCTACTGCTACTACTACTATTTATTAAATTTTATTTTTTTATTTTCTTTATTTTTCACCACAAGGGCAGAGCCTGGCATGGCTTGGGAAAGGACATAGTCTGTGGGGTGTGTGGATTGCGGGGTGGGCAGCAGTCTCAGAAGTGCTTATGGCCGCAAAACTCCTAATTACGGCCCTGGGAGCAAGATGATATCAGGGGAGGCCAGGAGGAGACGATGACTAGAGCATGGACTAGAGTCTGGGCAGTGGGAGCAGTTAGGGAGGGCCAGATTTTGGCAAATGTTCTGCAGAGAGAAGCAGCAGGCTCTGAACCGCAAAGGAGAGGGCGGAGTCAGAGATTAACTCCAGGCTACGTGTCTGAGGGACCGGCCGGATGGAAACACAATAAAGGACCACGCTAGCCAAGGGAAGTCAATGAAGATAGGAATTTGGCAATGCTCCCAAGGAGAAATGTGGATATTCGCGTTTAGGAACAAATATAGAATCACTCTCACAAATACCAAATGTCCCGTTTGTTCTCGTACTTTCCTTTTGCCAGGGGATACAATGTACTCATTTCCACTGGGATGACACACTTTGGGGGAGGGACCACGGCGAGATCACACTTCGGCATTTTGCCAAAACAAATCAGAGAATTCAAATTTCAATTTTGTTTTTTTTAGTCAAATGGGAAATGCCCGCCCTTCGGCCCAGATCTCCTTCCATCTGGGCAGCCCCTTCGCACCCTGTCTCGCTCCACTCCGGCAACCAGCCTGCATTTACAGATAAGCCGTACGTAATTGGATTAGTAGCTGATAATACGACTGACCTTTCCTGCTAGGCTCCTGCTTCATTTTAGCCAAGATTTTGTTGGTTTGTTTTTCCGTGAATGAAGTACCGCTACTGTTAATCAGAACCTAAAAATCTCCACATTTCCAAACGGAAGGAGGTTAGCTTCGGGCAGAAAAGCACCCAGATATTTCAGTGCTGCTTTGAACTGGGTCTTGATGGGAGAGAGAGAGAATCCTAGCATGAGAGAAAAAAAATCTGAGTTTTGGATTTTAATCCGTCTGAAATCAGGGTGAAATTTACAAATTTCAATTTGAAAAAAAAAGGGGGGGTGCCTGTTGGCTTTTCTTTTTCAAACTGCTAGGCAGACATGCACCACACGGCCTGGTTCTGGTGAGCTGCATTTCCCAGGATGCATTGCACAGGACTTTTTAAAAAAATAGACTTTTTGATTTAAAAATACTATCACCAAATTAATTATTATTATTATTATTATTATTATTATTATTAGCACTTGTATAGCGCCAGCTGTGTACCTGGCACTTTACACAACAATGAGATGGACACGGTCCCTGCCTATGACTTACAATCTAATAGACATGGAGGGGGAGACAAGGAGAGGGGACATAGGGAGAGACCAGGGATAAAACATTCAAGCGGATGCGAAGTCTCAGGGGCACGTGCTTGGCTTGGTTGCAGTTAGGCAGGAGTCTGCGGGGAGGGCAGACTGTAAATATTGAGAGGAAAGTTCTAACAGACATTGGGAAAGGCGGCGAGGAAGAGGTGGGTTTTGAGGAGGGATTTGAAGGTATGAAGGGAGGAGGCAAGGTGGATGTGGGCAGGGAGGGAGTTCCAGGCATGGGGGGCAGCGAGGGAGAACAGACGAAGGCGGTTAGGGGAGCAGGGGAGATGAGGGAGAGCGAGGGAGGGGGCAGAGGAGGAGCGGAGAGTACGTGTAGGAGTGTGTGAGGAGATAAGGGCTGAAAGGTAAGGGGGAGCCAGGCTGTGAAGGGCTTTGTAAGTAAATACTAGGAGTTTGTGAAGGATGTGTTGGGGAAGGGGGAGCCAGTGAAGCAAGGAGAGGAGAGGCTGCACGTGGTCGAAGCGACTGAGTGGATGACCCTAGCAGCGGAGTTTTGGATGGAGATAAGGGGGGAGAGATGAGAGCGGGGGAGGCCAGCAAGGAGGAGGCTGCAGTAGTCAAGGCGAGAGATGACCATAGCATGAACAAGGGTTTTGGCTGAGGAGACGGAGAGAAAGGGTCGAATCCGAGCAATGTTACAGAGGGCAAACGACAGGATTTGGCGACGGCGTCGATGTAAGGTTTAAAGGAAAGGTGAGTATCGAAGACGAAGCCCAAGCTACGGGCTTGGGGAACGGGGCAGATGGCGACCCCATCAATAAGGATGGACAGAGAAGAGGGGGAGGAAGGGAAGGGAGGAAAGATAAGGAGTTCAGTCTTAGCCATGTTGAGCTTGTGCTGACGCTGGGACATCCAGGCAGAGATATCGGAGAGACAGTTGATGAGGCGAGCTTGGACAGAAGGGGAGAGAGAGGGGGTGGAGAGAGAGAGTTGAGTGTCGTCAGCGTAAAGGTGATATTGGAAGCCATGGGAGGCAATGAGTTTGTCCAGGGACAGGGTGTAGATAGAGAAGAGGAGAGGGCCCAGGACAGAGCCTTGGGGAACCCCTACTGAGAGGGGGAGGGAGGAGGAGTTGGAATTGGGAAGAGACACATTGAAGGACCAGTCAGAGAGGTAGGAGGAGAACCAGTCAAGGACAAAGCCACAGAAGCCTAGGGAGCGAAGAGAGTTCAGTAGGAGTGGATGGTCGACAGTGTCAAAGGCAGCAGAGAGGTCAAGGAGGAGAGGAATGGAGTAAAGGCGCTTAGATTTAGCGACAAGTAGATCACCTGGTGATCTTGGCAAGGGCAGTTTCAGTGGAGTGAAGGGGGCGGAAGCCAGATTGGAGAGGGTCCAAGGAGGAGTTGGCAGAGAGGAGATCCAGGCAGCGGGAGTAGACAACACGTTCCAGAAGCTTAGAGGCAAAGGGAAGGAGGGAGACCGGCTGGTAACTAGAGGGGTCGAGGGTGGCCTTTTTGAGGATGGGAGAGACAGTGGCATGCTTGAAGGCGGAGGGGAAGGAGCCAGTGGAGAGGGAGAGATTAATGACATGTAGAGGGGGGGCAGTGGGAGCAATGGAGGTGAGGAGGCGGGAGGGGATTGAGTCAAGAGGGCAGGTGCTTTGGGAATTTTGATGCTTTGGGAATTTTGAAATTTCCTTTCAAACCATTTTGGAAAAAAATGAAAAAAGCTCCAACAAAAAACACAACGGTTTGTTTCAAAACTACTTTTTTTGCATGAAAAAAACCGCAGCTGAAAATGTCCTGAACGGAACTAATCTAAGGGCTTCGCAAAGACACACTGGAAGCATCAGGAGAGCAGGCTGCCAGACAGCCCCCCTGGAACCCCCACACTAGTAGGAGGAGACTGGGGGTGCAGGGAAGTGTGCGGCAGTACACGGAGACAGGACCAGAGACTCGATTCTCACAGATTCTCACACACAGTCGTATTGAACAGCTTTCGCACCCACACTGACGTATCCACAACCTTCCCTACCAGACACACCAGCCGTGTGACCACCCCACCCCCAGGCAGCATCCTTTACTAAGAGTCACACCCCTCTCCATCTCACACACATGCATGACCCACAAATTCTCAAACAAAAGCCTTCTCCAGCGCGCGCGCGCACACACACACACACACACACACACACACACACACACACTCATGGCCCACCATTCTCTCTCTTACACACACATCACACAGCCTTCTTCCATTCACCCCACATGCACAGACACACACTTGCACAGAGCCCTCTTACTCATTACACTACTCTCACTCTCTCTCTCACACACACACACACACACACACACACACACACACACACACACACACACACACACACACACACACAGAGTCCTTGCATTCTGTAGACACAAATCACACACACAGACGCAGTGCCTCCCGGACACTGGACAACGTTTTCGACAGCCCTGGCAGCCTCATCAGTTGGCCTGTCACGGAGGCCGATGGATTGAGTGGCAGGGGCATCAGGATTTCGGGTGGGGGGCAGAGGGAGCCGTAGCTGTCAGGGAGCAGATGTTGATGCTAATCCGATGAAGCTGTTAATTTAACTGGAGTTTATTGAATGGCAATTAGGCGGGGTCTCATTACTGGCGCAAAGACACGCTATAAAAACCCAGGCGAGGAGAAGGCAGAACATCAGGGTAATGATGCCGACGCCCCATTTAAAATCTGGAGTGATGGATCCGCCTGTCCTCCCATAGGCCCGTAGCCCGAGCGCTCCCAGCTGGGAGTCGGGCATCCCAGGCTGGTGGGTGGGCGGGTCTCAAGATGGGAGGCTGAGGGGGGGTTCTTGGCAACTGAAATGAGAGTTTGGATAATGGCGCGTGTGAACAGCTGCCAATGGCTGTTTGGGTGACGCAGGCAGCTCATAAGCCGAGAGGGGGAAAGGTGACGGGCAGGACTGGGTCACGGCTCTGGGTCACCTCACAAAGAGTGGATCTGGTATTCCTGGCTAAGCAAGCGATCCAAATAATATTGGCAAACAAATGGTGATTCGCAGAGCCATTCATTGAATAGTTTGACTGTTCAGTTAGTAATTTAGCTTCTTCGTTTTGGCTACGGCGCATGCATATTAATGCTGACAGTCCCAAAATAACCAAGCCCCCAAAACAGAGATCCATCAAGGATTCATGGGATTGAATTGTGGTTATTATTGATTTAGGAGGGTCCAGTTCAAATCAGGCGAAACTGGCAAATATGGTATTCACTTCAAGAAATTATTTTAGTTCCGACCTCTGTGGGCCTTTACGAGGGGTCTGCAATTGGTTTGCACAGGATGAATGACTAAAACGAACAATGGCCCATTCGTCTTAGTAATTAACATACAAAAAGGACAGTCCATGAAAAGGACGAAAAGAAAAGAAAAAACCCATTCGTTTGCGTTATCAAAATAAATAAATATATTTTTTTTAAAAACGGTTCATGCACAAAATGGCCCCCACGGCCATGCCGTGCATGCACGCCCTTCCCCAAAATGGTGCCAGCAGCGTCCACCCCACTTCGGAAAAGGGCAGCTGTTCTTCACTTGCGCCGGAACCATTCTGCACACGCACAAACCGACCGCCCTTTTCCAAAAATGAGTGTGCGTGCACAGAACGGTCCAGTCACCATTCTGCACCATTCTGCGCAGGGATTTTTATTTTAATAAAAGTAAACAAAAGAAAAGAATGAAAATGAATGTTTTCATTTATAAAAAACCCACCAGAAACAAAGGGGATTTTGTAAACAAAAATGAAAACAATACCAAAATGACCGATGTGCCTGCTGCAACCCCCTAGCCTTTACGCGCCTGCTGCACCCCCTAGCTTTTATGCGCCTGCTGCATCCCCCTAGCCTTTACGCGCCTGCTGCATCCCCCTAGCTTTTACGCGCCTGCTGCATCCCCCTAGCCTTTACGCGCCTGCTGCATCCCCCTAGCTTTTACGCGCCTGCTGCATCCCCTAGCCTTTACACACCTGCTGCATCCCCCTAGCTTTTATGCGCCTGCTGCCCCCTAGCTTTTAACGCCTTCTGCACCCCCCTAGCTTTTACACACCTGCTGCATCCCCCTAGCTTTTACACACCTGCTGCATCCCCCTAGCTTTTATGCGCCTGCTGCCCCCTAGCTTTTAACGCCTTCTGCACCCCCCTAGCTTTTACACACCTGCTGCATCCCCCTAGCTTTTACACACCTGCTGCATCCCCCTAGCTTTTATGCGCCTGCTGCACACACACACACCTTTACACGCCTGCTGCACCCCCTAGCCTTTACGCGCCTGCTGCCCCCTAGCTTTTAACGCCTTCTGCACCCCCCTAGCTTTTACGCGCCTGCTGCATCCCCCTAGCCTTTACACGCCTGCTTCCCCCTAGCTTTTACGCACCTGCTGCATCCCCCTAGCCTTTACGCGCCTTCTGCTCCCTAGCTTTTACGCGCCTTCTGCACCCCCCTAGCTTTTATGCGCCTGCTGCATCCCCCTAGCTTTTATGCGCCTGCTGCATACACACCCACCTTTACACAGCTGCTACACCCCCCTAGCTTTTACGCGCCTGCTGCATACACACCCACCTTTACACAGCTGCTACACCCTCCTAGCTTTTACGCGCCTGCTGCATACACACCCACCTTTACGTGCCTGCTGCACCCCCTAGCTTTTACGCGCCTGCTGCACCCCCTAGCTTTTACGCACCTGCTGCACCCCCCTAGCTTTTACGCACCTGCTGCACACACACCCAGCTTTTACGCACCTGCTGCACACACACCCACCTTTATGCGCCTGCTGCACCCCCCTAGCTTTTACGCGCCTGCTGCATACACACACACCTTTACGCGCCTGCTGTACCACCACCCCTAGCCTTTATGCGCTATCTGACCCTGGGGGCAGGCAGGCAGCAGGGATGCAAAGATGGAGGGAGGGAGAGGGGGAAACTGTCCTCTTATTTAGGTGCACAGAGCATGGGCTCCCATCTAGGGTGAAATGAGCAGCTGAGCTAAATTGCTGCTTGCAAGAAATCTCACCATATCAGGAACCGAGATCGATTTCCCAATACCAGTGAGGTTTCTTGAGTCTTGCAATACTGCAAGATACCATCCCAATTTACTGACTTTCCTCTTACAACTTACCGCGTAACCATTCATTTTTACTTCCAGGTTGGTTGTTTCCACATTTCCGATCAAATCACTGTTAGCCCATCCCTTAACCTCCCCCCAGCGCCCCTTAACCTCCACTCCGGTGCCTCCAATCAGAACGGTTGCTCTCCTTGTTCCCTTTGCTTCGACCAATCGCCAACTGGACTGCTGATTTGTAAAGGAATCTGCGTATTAGTCAATGAATGACAAAAAAGTACAAGGGAAAATGGAGCGCAAGAAATGTGGTATCATGTGGGATTTCAGATGGACGGCAAAGCCGAGTACTGAGAGGGTCTCAGTTCAACCGAGCTGGTACTGGGAATCGGGATTTGGGAGTTATTTATTATTATTATTATTATTAACAAACATTTATATAGCGCCAGCAGTGTACCTGGCACTTTACAAAGTAATAAAATAGACACGGTCCCTGCCCCTAGGGCTTACAATCTGAGAGACAGGAGCTGGGGGAGAGACTTAGGAAGGGGAACAGAGGGAGAGACAAGGGGTCTAACATTCATGAAGATGCGAGGTCTCAAGTGCACGTACTTGGCTTGGTTACGATGAGAATGACAGCAGGCAGGTCCATGTTGCAAGGATAAGGGTAAACCGATCGTAGGTATAGGAATAGTGGCTCAGCAGGATAAAGAGTCAGACAGAGCAGAGCGAAAGAGGTGAGTTTTAAGGAGAGATTTGAAGGTATGAAGGGAGGGGGCAAGGCGGATGTGGACAGGGAGGGAGTTCCAGGCATGGGGGGCAGCAAGTGAGAAGGGACGAAGGCTCTTAGGGGAGCAGGGAAGGCGTGGAAGGGAGTTCCAGTTTTGGTGAAATCTCATTTAAGCCCTAGTCCCCTCCTTAATTTCACCACCCCACACACCCCCCATAGCCCCACTATACCCACACTATAGAGGCCGCACTATTCCTCTGGTTTCCCACCCCAAAATGTCCCCAGGAATCCGCTCCCGCACCTGCCTCGGCCCCATCCTCCCCTCTTGTCTCCCTTCTATCCACCCGCAGCTCATCACCCCCCTTCCTGAGGCGGACGTCTGGCCTTTGCCTGCAAGCTTGATGGCGTGGAGGGGTCACGTCAAGCTGACAGCCCAGAGCAGCTCAACCGTCTATGGCCCATCTCCACTTCCTGCAGCCCATCATTTTGTATGGTGCAAAGCTGCCCAAGGGAGTTTGTGGTGGGGCAGGAGAAATCGTTTCACTCCGCAAAATCGGGGGTGGGAGAGATTCTGGGGGCGCACCCAAACTTGGCTACTGTGTAAGTGATAAGCCCCGCCCCTGTGGGCACTCTCCCCTGCAGCCTACCCCACCCACAGGCACCCCTCTTCCCACTGCGTTTCAAACCAGCCATTTGCTTCCCCAGCCCTGAAATAGCCGGAGGTTCAGGGGGCGCCGATGGACAAGGAGCAGCCCAGGTGTCTGTAACGGGGGCCGGCATGGGCCTGGAACAGCAGCAAGGGGGCGTGGGCTTGGAAACTGACTGCGATGGAGACGGAGCTGCAGGCCAGGATTCAGGAATGAAAAACTAGGCACACCAATTTATTTATTTATTTATTTCCTTTTCATTATTTCTATACCGTCCACTCCTGCCCAATGGTGGTGCACAACATATACTGAAAAATAAATAAATATACACAATACAAAAAATATAAAATCTTATATAGAAATATGAATTAAAACTAAGACTGTGAAGGCCTGGGAAAATAAATACCCCACTACCCCTAACGAAACCGCCTGCTACCCATCCCCCTCACCAAACACCTGGCAGAACAGCCAGGTTTGACCTTGTCTGCGGAAGGAGGGGAGAGCCAGAGGGAGATGAATCTCCATCGGGAGGGAGTTCCGAGAACGCCCACTCGACCGTTGGCACCCGCGATACCCGGGGGACCTCCAAGAGGGCATCCCCGGCCGGCTGCAGGGGCTGATCCAGGACACAAGGGATGAGGTGGTCCCGCAGGTAAGGGGGCTACCTGGCCAGGCAGGCAGTAGTGCTGCAGAGGAGGATCTGGGAGCAGAACTGAAATCATGAGCCCCTGGTTTGGCACCCATGAATAATACCCATGGTTTGGGTATCCAAATCGGTACCCAAACACCAATCAAGCACTCAAAAAAACAAAATTTTGGTTACCAATTTTTCAAGTTCCCCAAATTACCCCCAAACCCAAAATAATATCACAAAAATCCAAAAACTGGGTTGAAAATCAATATTTTGATATACTGGTTGACACTATTTTGATTGTCGGTATTTGAGATACCCGATCGGAAACCAGTTCAAAACCTGAAATGTTCAATTTGATTCGGGTAACAGAAATTCAATGAGTTTCCCCGTTTTTGCAGGTACGGGCTTCAGACCTATCTGTGAGCCACGGTGCCTCATAGGCCCTTTTCACACGAGATGCCCCCCCCCCATCGCCGCGCAGTTTCGTTGCATGGAGATGGGTGGGGGCGCCCGTGGGAATGCTGCGGGGGATGGGTGGTGTGCATGCGCACTCCTGCGCTCCACCCACCTCCACGCATGCGCGCTCCTGCGCTCCACCCACCTCCACCCATCGCCCATGCATGCACCCTCCTGCACTCCACCCACCTCCACCCATCGCCCACGCAGGTGCGCTCCTGCGCTCCACCCACCTCCACCCATCGCCCATGCATGCGCACTCCTGTGCTCCACCCACCTCCACCCATCGCCCACGCATGCACGCTCCTGCGCTCCACCCATCGCCCACACATGGAGCAATGGGCTCCAATGCCCGATGCTCTGTGGGTGGAGATGGTTGGAGGTGGGGGGGTGCGCACACCCACCTCCACCCACTGCAGTTGCACACCCATCCCCCCACCCACTGCGGTCCGTTTACAAAGGGCAATAAACTGAGCAGGAGTCAATGCTATAATGCCCTCACAAAACAAGTGCAATGACAGTGCATCATCTCCAAGACACAGCAGGTAAGAACGCTGCTTTACTCAGCGCTGGGGAGACCCCAATCGGAATAATAATACAGTGTTCAGTCTGAGCACCCGCACATCAAGAAGGATGTAGAAAAATTGGGGAAGACTCAGGGGGGAGCCACTAAGATGATAATGGCACCAGTGAACGAGCCGTATGAGGAAAGGCTGAAGAACTAGGCATTTTAGCCTCGAGAAAAAAACAACCGAAAGCCATTTTTAGACGAGCTTGCGGTCCGCTCGCGCGTCACTGCCAAAACCCCGCGAGACGGGATTAGATGAGACGCCGCCGCGAGTCACGCGCACGGGAGGGGGCCGCGCATTCTTTTCCGGCCGTGATCTGACCGGGTCGGCGATCGAGGTGGTTAGATCGCGGCCGGAAAAGAATGCGCATCCCCCCTCCCGTGTGCGTGACTCGCGGCAGCGTCTCGTCTAATCCCGTCTCGCGAGGTTTTGGCAGCGAAGTGTGAGTGCACCGCAAGCTCGTCTAAAAATGGCCTAAGGGCCATAGCAGTTTTCAAATATCTAAGATGCCACAAAATTGATGGTGAATAATACACACACAGACACAGACACAGACTCAGACACACACACAGACACAGACACAGACACAGACACACACACACACAGACACAGACACAGACACACACACCGCCTGAAAGCAGAACAAGGAGGACTGGGCTTCAGTTGCAGCTGTGTGGATTTCTGTTAAATATCAGGAGATCTTCCTAATTGTGAGAACTCTCGGGCGATGGCACAAGTTACCCAGGGAGGCTAGGGAAGCTTGTTCAGTGGAGGTTTTCAAAACTCGTCTGGATGAGCTTCTGTCTGCGACGCTGTAGGGAGAGGAGATCCTGCCTTGGAGCAGGGGGCTGGACTAGATGGACAAGTCTCTGTCTGCGACGCTGTAGGGAGAGGGGATCCTGCCTTGGAGCAGGGGGCTGGACTAGATGGACAAGTCTCTGTCTGCGACGCTGTAGGGAGAGGGGATCCTGCCCTGGAGCAGGGGCTGGACTAGATGGACGAGTCTCTCTCTGCGACGCTGTAGGGAGAGGAAATCCTGCCTTGGAGCAGGAGCTGGACTAGATGGACGAGTCTCTCTCTGCGACGCTGTAGGGAGAGGGGATCCTGCCCTGGAGCAGGGGCTGGACTAGATGGACGAGTCTCTCTCTGCGACGCTGTAGGGAGAGGAAATCCTGCCTTGGAGCAGGAGCTGGACTAGATGGACGAGTCTCTGTCTGCGACGCTGTAGGGAGAGGAAATCCTGCCTTGGAGCAGGGGCTGGACTAGATGGCGCTTGATGTTCCTTCCAACCTTATTATTATGGTCTGTGTGCCTCTGGGGGTGGCATATTGTTGTCCGTTGCAGGCTGGATGGGGCAGATCTGTACCGGGCCAGGATGGCGGGGCAGGGGCAGAGCTCTCTGCAGAGTCGCACCTTCCTCTGTCTCCTGCTCGCTTGTGTCTCCTGCTCCTTACAAAGATCTCAGGGACAGAGATGGTGGGAAGTTGCTCATAGAGCTCCTCAGGGCAGGGCTAGAACCAAGGAGCTGGGGCCACAGTTGAGGGGGGCAGGGATCACTGGGATGAGCCTTGCAACAGGGATCAGGACATTCCCCGACCGTCCCTCTGGTTGCACCGCGGCCCCGGCCTCAGGCATGTCACCAAACAAGCCCCCCTCCCCTCCCAGCCAGAGTCTCTCCATGGCCCCTGCTCCTCCCAGGCAGCAGCTGTTGCAGGGACTTGAGAAGGATTTGCAGCTGCAGAGATTTGCTGGGTAGCAAATTTGAGATTAATTAGCTGATTAATTAACACTGCTTCTCTGCCCCGCCCTCGTTCCCTGTTGTAAAAGGAAGGCTTGAGCAGCCAGTCGGTGTGTGTGGCTGGTGGGGGGCGAGGGAGGAGGGATCTGGGGGAGGCTTGGAGTGGGGAGGATCATTTAGGGTTTTCTTTGTTTCTGGTTCTTGGACCTGTCTGAGGTGAGGTGGAGGCTCCAGCTAAGGGGAGCCTGGCCTGCTGCTGCTGCTGCTCTCGGACTGGGCTGAGCCTGGGGTCTTCCTTCTTTCCTTTCTTAAAAAGGAAATGTGTTCTTGACGCTCATGTTTCTGCTTCCCATTAAAGTTGCCACAAAACAGTTTAGATTCATAAAAACACAGGTCGTTTTTAAACAAGACACGCCCATGCAAGTCTGCCCATTCCCCATGCATCCAGAGGCCTGTCTGAAGGCGGCAGGGGTGAGTGCACGCTCCCGTGACCCACACATGGAGCATCGGGAGGGGAATCCAGCATGCTCCATGCGTGGATAGTGTGAGGGGGGGGGGCACACACCCATCCCTGGCACGTTTGATTCCCCCTAGCCCCTCACCCAGTCACGGGATGTGCGTGGGTGCCTCACTCAGCGCACACAGACCCACTTTCCGGCCACACTCATTTAAAAATGACTGTGAAATCCCATGGTGCAGCGCTGCCAGATTTCAGTGTCCTCTTCCGCTCTGATTTCCGGGAGTGCAGTGACAGCAACAGAGACAGCCGTCACCTTGCAAAATGGAGGGGCCTTCCCCTTGGTGTGGTGGATTTTAAATTCGGTGCGCCGAGCAGAGACTGCTTTTCTGTCCTTGGCCCTCTCCTCTTCTCTATTTACACCCTGTCCCTTGGCAAAATTATTGCCTCCCACGGATTCCAATACCATCTCTACGCTGACGACACCCAACTCTATCTCTCTACCCCCTCTCTCTCCTCGTCTATCCACTCACGCCTCATCGACTGCCTCTCTGATATCTCCGCCTGGATGTCCCGACGTCAGCTCAAGCTCAACATGGCCAAGACCGAACTCCTCATTTTTCCTCCCTCCCCTTCCTCTCCCTCTAACCTGACCATCTGCATCGATGGGGTCACCATCCGTCCCATTCTCCAAGCCCGCAACTTGGGCTTCATCTTCGACACGCACCTCTCTTTTAAACCTTACATTGACTCTGTTGCCAAATCCTGC
>QEPC01008216.1:3457648-3495127 GCA_003113815.1 Sphenodon punctatus
TTATTATTATTATTATTATTTATTAATTACCCTGACCTTACCACCAACGGGACTGAGCTTCTTGGGACTGATCTTAATCCAGATTAAAACAAATCCTCGAAAATTAGGTTTCCAGAACCCCATTTAAACTTTGAATTCGAGTTCAGTAATTCAGACTAAAGTGTTCACACGATCACCTTAGTCCAGATTAACAGCCATTTACGGATTACTGCAGGTGTAAAAACATCCTGAGCCGTGGTTGGCTCCCTCCCAGCTAGTTAATTCCACCTGCCTTGTTACTATGAGGGGAGGGGGTAAGGCCTTGAGGGGAAGACAAGGTGTTTGTGCTGGATGCGACGGGCAGAGGGAGCCGGCGGAGGGCAGTGAGGAGGGGCTGAACCGGATCAAAGCGACGGGCGAAGTGGGTGACCTTGCCTGCAGTGTGTTGAAGAGAAGAGACAGGGTCACGGTGAGGCAAGGAGTCCCACAGGCGAATCGTCCATTGAGTGAAGAAGGATTTTCTTGTATGTCGTTAAAGAAACAAAGCAGCCACTCGGAATAGTAAAGGCAAGGTTCTCAAGAACATATAAAAGTTTGCAGCTAGGAAGCTTGGCTATTCTGACTGGGATTAACAAACCACTTCCAATTCGTTATACAGGCTAGAAACAATCCGACCAGTGCCCGCCCTTGCATTGCTCCCACCCGCAATAATCAGAAATACAGGATTCAATAAAATGTTCAAATCCAGAGTCGGTTTTAATTAGGGGCAGGAATGTTGATTCAGATTCAATCCGTAGCTGCACAGAACAGACTGTTATGGATTAATCCGTACCAGACCAAAAGAGCACGACAACAAGCCTGTTTCGGTTCGGTTCTAAACATGTTTAAATTACTGCACATTCACAAAATGGCTGCCAGACCATTCCGTGCATGCTCACCCTTTTCCAAAAGGGCATTGGTAGCGTCGCTGCCATTTTGGAAAAGGGCAGTCATTGTGCACATTCATGGTAGCCATTTCTGCATGTGCAAACTGACTTCCTTCTTCCAAAATGGCAACAACGCCGCTGCCACCATTTTGGAAAAGGGCACGCATCCGTGGAACGCTCCGGCGGCCATTTCGTGCATGCATGGTCATTTTATATATTTGTTTTAAATTATTGTTTGTTAAAAATATTGATTTAAGTACAGATCCATAATCCGGATCTGCATTTAAATCTGATAACTTTGGGAAATGAAACAAAAAATAAACCGATACGAATTTGCATCTGAAAGACCACCACTATTTCTAAAAAAATATCAAATATTCTCAGACTGAAAAGGAGAAATGCAAGGTCATAATGGGGTGATCTGAAATGCCGGCTCTTGTTAGCAGGACCTGACTGCATTTGGAATTTGTTCCTTTGGGAACCAGCTGAATCCCACCCCCCAAATGAAACATTTGGAAGTGGCAGGGCAACTTCCCCCAAGTGGAAGCACTCAAAGGGGTGGAACAAGTTTGAATACTTTTTTTTCCTTCTGGATTCACCCCAAAAAATGGAAGCAGGAATTGTTTGGAGGAGTTGGAGAAAGCAGGAATGCCTAGGAAAATGCTGCTGTTGACTCTCTCTCCCTCCCCCCCCAAACCTAGCCAACTTCTCTCTGTCCACAGAGGTTCTTGTACCATCACCTGTTACTTTAGTATGTGAATGGGCAGCAGGGGGGAGATTTAGAGTAGTCGCCCATTATGTGGACTGCCCTCCCCCAACCTTCGGGGCCTTTGTAGTCAGGGTTTCTCGAAGGGTCTCCCCCATCATACCCTAAATGTCATTATAAACCATGGTATTTAATCAGTATTGTTTAATTGCACAGGACAATAAAGGCATGAATAGCTTCTCCCACAAGACATGTGGAACTCATTGCCACAGGAGGCTGTGAAGGCCAACAGCATAACTGAATTCCAGAAAGGATCAGACAAGCTCAGGGAAAGGATCCATCAGGCTGAGACCTCTGGGATCTGGGACTGAATAACTATTATTAATGTAGCATAGAGCTGAAACTAATACCTGCAAAAACAGATCTATCTCTCGAAATTGTGGCATTTAACCCAACGTGGTAACGAGTGAGTAAGCACCTAAAAGATGACTCAAAAATGTGGGTGTCAGATACGCTATCCATCCGAGCTCAAATATAGCATGTTCAGCGGTCAAGAGTGCTGCGTTACCATTTTTATCTAGTTCATCTTCACGGCAAGCCTGTGAGGGATTATTATTTCCATTTTACAGATGGGGAAACTGAGGCTGCTGAGAGCGAGCGACTGACTTGCCCAAGGCCACCTAGGGAGTTCATGGCTAAGATCCAATGCCAGCCTTTTAACCCCTAGACTCCACTGAATTTCTCTGAAGCATCTCAGGCCATCGGAATTGACGGCCTATTGTCTGACTCTCAGTCTGTCACAAGCCTCAAGGACCGTGGTTGCTGGAAAGTGTAGGTATGGAGACAGCCTTGGGGGGAGGGGGACAAAGTACAGCCTAGCATCCCCCCCCATTCCAATAACTGGACCCTGTGAAGAAGAGAGCCCAGTATTTGGATACGCTATCCATCTGAGCTCAACTATAACACGTTCAGCCGTCAACGCTGCTGCTTTGCCATTTTTACCACTCCCCCCCCCCCACTCCCCGGCCTTTGTCTGCCAAGAGAGAAGCCCCATCAGGAGAACTGCTAAGAGAGAGAGAGAGAGAGAGAGAAGATTGAACTAGGCCTGTGTCTGCGCCTGGCTCCAAGCCGCTTGCGGTACCAGGAGAGCCGTCAGAAGGTCAGGCCTGGCTATTGTCCCACTGCGCCCTACTGCCGATTAGCTTAATTCATTTCCCCCCCCCCCCCCGCCCCCTTCTCTTTTCAGACTCTGAGGAGGCAGAGGAGGCCAGAGCAGGCAGCGGAGGGGGGGAGATTTCAATAACGGGATGAGCGTGGTCCTCACTTGACCCCCTTCCCCCCAGAGGAGCTGGCAGGGGAGAGGAGAGGAAACCATGAATAAAGAGACATTCATGTTTACGGGAGTGATGCTCGCATTAATGGCAACATATGTTTGCATTTATTTAAACCTGCGGGGAAGTGTGTGTGCGTGGAGGGGGGGGGGGGACAGCAGCAGCAATATTGCGCACAGCACGCCAGGTGCTTGCTGTCAGAGGGAACAAAATGTAAATGTCAGCATTCTGCACTGGGAGGACGGGCGGGGAGGTGGGGGAGGTGGCAGGGAGCTGCCAGCAGCCCTCTGCTTCAGCTGCTGTGTGTGCTACACAGAGACACTGCCCCCCTCCCCCCTTTGCAGGCTGTAAGGCCGTCCAACCCAGTTTCCTGTCTCCCAGGTATAAGATCCTGGCCAGAGACAGATTTGTGGGATAATCCAGGAAGGGCTCCTCCCAGTGCCCGAATAGTTTAGGATTTGGCATTAGCCCCAGAGCAGGAGGCTTTTAGATCCCTCCCCAGAATTTCCCACAGCGAAGGGTCTTCTCTGAAATTTGGGGGCTGAACAGAGAACGGCTTTCCTGGCATGTGACCGACACAGGCAGACTGACGGACAGAGAAATGCCATTAAGTCAGGACCGAGAGTAGAGAGAGAAGAATGTGGCGATGTCTTTTATTGGACCAACGTGCGCGCAAGCTTTCGGGCCTCACCGGGTCCTTCCTTCGTCAGGCAGGTCTGGAGTTGGAACAGGCAGGAAAATGTCATTGAATGGAGAAGGATAAAGATGAGCTAGTTCAGATGGTTTCTTTTACTGGACTGACTTAGGAGGCAAGCTTTCGGCCCAGCCCCTTCCTCAGGCATCACAAAAGTCAGAAGAATAACCAAACTCGGCAGCCACACTCTCTCTAGTCTACGGGAGACAAGCAGGCTGAGAAATGCCCTTAAAATGAGTGCGGGCCTTGCTAAAGAATTAAGTCAGTATCCAAAGGCCTGGGGGGGGGGGGGGGGCATGGCCGGGCACTTCTGCTTCCCCCCAGTAGAGGGCAGCAGTGCACCCCCACGCGCTAGTTCCTGGCGGTGCGCAGGAGCGGAGCCAGCAGTACCACTTGGGGAAGGGTGACTCTGATGGCCTGGGTGTCTCCTCTGCAGTATCCCCACCACTGGGAAAGGAGAAGTTCCTTTCTTTTCTCAGCTGCATCATCAAAGGCCTCCACCATGTCTGGGGTGGAGTGGGGGGGGGGGGGGGGGGGGGGTACTTTCCAGGCAGGTCTCGGAAGCAAGACTAACCATGTCTGTGTGGTCCCAATCCTGCCCCTGCATCAAGGCTTGAGGCTCCAGATAGGAGCTGGAGCTACTTCTCAAATCTGCTTCCTTTCTTCGACATCTGAAACAAACACCGAATTCGGTAACGGTGGTGAATGTGTCCAGTATTCCGGAAAAGTCAAATGGTTAACTGACTGCTCATCAGATACTTTGTGGTAGCGGTTAACAATACCGTTATCGGTTAAACAACTTTACCGCAATGCTGAATGGTTCAGATAACCAGGTATCCAATGGGAAACCAAGATAAACTTAAAACCAGGGCAGGGCAGGGGGCTGAACAGGAAAGGGATTATGGGCAAACGGGAGAATCCATTCACTGCAGAACGAAGGGGAAATAACCACCTGGTCCATAGTAACAATCGGTCACCTAGCGATAAACCCAAACCATTACCAATGGGTCCCTAATCAATCATTATTGGATTAGTTTGGTTGCTGGGATCAGGCAGTTGCCAGCATTTGCACAAGTCACCGATTCAAGCTCCACTTTTTCCCCACTAAGTAAATACTTCTTCTTTTCCAAAACCATGTGAGCAAAGTGTGAATTCCCCAACTCCTGCCCCTTTGCAAGGAATGAGACCAGGCACCGTTGGCCACAACACGCAAATCCCTCCCCTCTCGCGCTGACAGCTCCTAGAACAAGGGGGCGGGGCATGCAGGGCCTACTTTTTATTTGGCCCCTTTCCAACGCCTGGATCGTGCCCTCCGGATCCAGCCGCTGCCCGCGAGCACCGAAGGAGTTTGCTCAGGGGGTAGGCAGGAGGGAGGACGTTGGGCACACACAAGCCGCCACGGCCTAGTGGGTAAGGTGTTGGAACGGAGCTTGGGAGACCAGGGTTCAAGCCTGTCTTTGCCATGAAGGCCCAGGATGGTCTTGGGCAAGACACTCTCAGTTTCTCCATCTGTAAAGTGGGAATAAGAATGATCTTCTTTATTATAGCACCAGCAATGTACCTGGTGCTGTACAGTCATATTTATAGGCAGCTCCTTACCCCCAAGGGCCTCTTAAGCTAAAAGAGACAAGGGAGGGGGAGACGAGGAAGAGGCGAGCCTCGGGAGAGACAAGAGGACGTTCATGAGGTTGAGAAGTTGCAGGTGCACGTGCGAACAATCCAAACCAGAATGAACAAAACGGGCACCGGGTGGAACTGAACTGCTCTTCGTTCATCTTTTCATGTTTTGTCCTGTCTTTTCAGCCAGTCAGTCCACATCCCTCGGGGCACAGGTGACGGGTAACTGTCAATAGTGGAGGCTGGACAGGGGTTTTAAAGGGTTCTATAGAGCTTCCGGAAATCGGGGAGGGGGGGCTCCCATGCCTCCCCCACAAATCGCCTGTGCCAAGGGGTCATTTTCTGATTGCGCATCCTACACGGGGGGTGGACAGCAACGCACAGCAGCCGCATAAAGATCCCATGGGTGTACCGTTAACAGACATCCTCCCGGACGTCTGTCCCCCCCGGAGGAGTACGAGGGTTTCCCCTGGTCGGGCAAGCTCCGGCCGTGGGAATCAATGTTCTCACGGCTTCCCCGGCAGGGGAGGGTCACTCCTATCTCGTCACCACACTCCTGGCATAGCCCCGCCTCCCTGCCATGACAGGCAGTTATGGTTGCCCATTACAGGCAGCCATGGCTGGGTGCTATGGCAACCCCGTATGCTGGGAGGAGCCAGGGCTGGGAACAGACGTTCCCACCCAGTTCCGCCCGGGGCAGCTGCTGGGCCCAGACCGTGGGCCTGCTTTGATCCGGGCCCACAGTCCACGCCCAACCACCACCTCAGGCGGGGTTTTTCCTGGGCTCCCATCTGGCGGGCCTGGAACAAACATACAGACATGACAGTGGCCCAGTCGGGACAAAGTAGGCCGGCCGACGTCACGTCTGTAAATAAACACCCCATGAAAACCCAGACATGAGAAAAGCACAAAACACCAAAAAGCTCGAACTCAAATGAAAATGAAGGACACAAAAGTGAACACAAAAACAAAATGGCCGAAAGAATCAAAATTGTGAAAATCCAGTGGCTCGTTCACCGTGACGAACGTATTTGGGTTGAGTACAGCCTGCCTGTCTCAGATCAAAGCAAAGGGTCTCCACCCCTGCCCTTGTGCAACGGGGGCGAAATCTTGCTTGAAGCATCTAGCTCCCACCCCAATAGGAACGGTTACCCTAACCCACTGGTTTAGAGAGCCAGTGCAGTGTAGTGGACCAGCTGCTGGATTTGGATGTGGGAAACCAGGGTTCAAATCCTGCCTTAGTCATGAACTTACTGTGTGGCCTTGGACAAGTCTCAGCCTTAGTTTCCCATCTGTAAAATGGGAACGTCTTTCCATTTCCCTGTGTTCCCCACCATTGTGGTCCATCTTAGATTGTAAAGTCACTGAGCAGGGACCTGTCTCTGAAAATCTGTGACTGTAAAGTGATGTGTGTGTCTAGAAGCACTAGAGAAATGATCATTTTTCTTCTGCCTCATCCACCTCCCCGTTGCATCGGACGGCCTTGACTGTTAGTCATGTAATGTCCTGCCCTGTCATTCAGGGCCGTATAGCTACCGTGGAGCAAGAGGGCTCGGTCGAGCTCTAAAGGGGCCCCTCTGCCAGTGGCCTGCGCCCCACTAGGACATTTTCAGAGTGCAGGGAAGAGACCGAGGCCAACACTCTCCCCCCACCCACTCTGAAAATGTTCTCACAGCACTCAGGACACTCACAAAGGAAGTTTTCGTGTGGGTGGGAGCGGAGTGCTGGCCACAGGGACTCTTAAAATGACCGTCTTGGCAAGGTTGCTGCCAGTCTGGGAGACCTCGCTGGGAACCAGGGAAGCACCGCAACCTTTACAGAGAGGGGGGCTGAGGCTGGCCAGTACATGTGCCCCCTTCCCTTCAGGGGGACACCGCCGCCTTGCAATATCCCTGTTGTTGGTGCTCCTCTAAATCACACTTTGTTTCTTTTTAAAAACGTCCTTGCCACGTACTAGAACACCCGCAACTCCAGCCCAGCCAGGCACCTGGGCCTTCCTCCTATCTCTCTGTGATTTGTGGAATCAATCACCGTTAATTGATAGCTGACCGTTCTTCCATGTCACTCAGCGCACATTCCTTTCATCTCCACCACGTTCCCGTTTTCTCCGGGGTTTGTGCGATAAGATACCACAGAGCAAGAGGGGAAAGGTTGGCTACCTCTGACCTGGATATAATTGGAAAAAAGAAGGTCAGTGTTGTCTTTCTTTCCCTCATCACATCAGCTTGCAATACATTCAGCCCAGGCACCTCTTCTGGGTACGGGGGAAACGGGCACAGGTCTCAGACAGAAAATGGGATTGTTCAATCAAACATCTTCAAATCAAAATTTGGCCTTGCTTGATCTTTCTGAAAACTTTTGTTAGAATTCCCTCCACCCCTCCCTTCCAATGTTCTGCTTTAGTTTTTGGGCAAGCAACATTTACCAAAACATGAAGGCTGCGATTCACAGAGCACCTAGCCCCATAAATGGCTTGTGGATCGCGGCCCAAACATTTCCAACAACTTTTTAAAAGTGGAAGAAGTTTTTAAAAATAGAAATTTCCACTTCCTAATACCTAATTTCTAATGTATTTCATTATTTTATTTATTTATTTAAATGTATATGCTCCCCTCTCCAATAAGGCTCATGGTGGCTTACAATAAATAAAAACATCTTTAAAAAATCCCCTTAACCCCCCACAACCCTTTTCCTAGCCTCCACTCACCCGATCGATCCCACCCAATCTTATTCCTGCCTGCCAAACAGAAAGGTCTTATATCATTTACAGAAGACAAGCAAGTTCGGGCTTAGACAAATCTCCAAAGGGAAGGGAGTTTTATCATCGTGGGGCAGTGACCCACAAACCACTTACCCCAGAATATCCCCCATTGAAGCCCAGAGGGCTTATCCTTTGGGATCCGCCTAATTTCCTTGTAACTAAGTTAAGCAGGGGCACATGCAGCTTCTCTGCTTTTTGACTGTCTCTTTATGTGCAGCTCCCCTTGTCCATTGTAGATTGTAAGCCCTTTGGGGCAGGGACCCATCTCAGATCATGACTGTTCAGTGTCAGACATTTTGCAGAATAAATAATACAATGGGACCGTTTTGACATCAGAAGTAACTGAATCAACTACTTCCCGTTCCTCTCTGGATAATTTGCGTGCCACAGTTCCACTGGCTGGGACGTCAATGCTATGAAGAGGTCAGGGCAGGCGGGTGAAGAGTTTTCCTAGGAACAGCCATTAGGGTTTTTCTGATTTTCACAAAGATCAAGAGGGTTGGGCCCACTGAGGCCTAACCGTGTTCCTGAGGGGTTCGGAGATGCAGGTTTCCAAAATGATTGAGTGACAGCTAAGCAGAGAAATGCCGGGGCGAGCTTTGCTCAGCTGGTGACAAGAGTCTCTTTTTTTATACAAGGAAATACCCTTTTCAACAAGACGTTTCATCTGGTCCTAGTCTTACATCATCTCAGCAAAGCCAGCATCGCTCATAAAATATGGGGATCTGGTCTCTAGGTGGGGGGGAAAGGAGGGGTAATCTCCCCGGCTCTGTCTCCTTCCCCCAAATAAACTCCACCTGCATTCATTGTCAATACAAGCCGTTTCTCAGAATGATCCGTCTCCTCTGCCACCACATTTTCCCCCTGAGGGATGAGAGAGTTAAGGATGTTGACGTCTAAATTGTCACCGAGCAATTGAGCTAACCCTCTCATCGAGACTGGATGGAGCGTTCCCTGATTCTCTGAGCGATGGGCTCTAGGATCGCTTCTTTGCCAGTTACGCTCGGTTCATGCTATGATTTTCTCCACAACCAGGAGAGGGGGAGATTTGTTTTTTTATAAATAAGCACAGACTAGAGTCACTGAGGAATAAGACAGTAGCTGGAAAAGACTCTGAAGAGAGAGCCCATGTGTTCACAGGTACAAAACTAAGCAGATTTATCAAAGTTGAGGCAGTTATTGAGGGTTTAGTAGCTCACTTCGATATCATTCACAAAAACACTCCCAAACGGATTTAGTACCGTTGCCATCTGCCCCCAGTGGTCATGTCCTGAAAGTGCACGCAGTGACACCTATGCACGCAAAGCATTCTGGGATGAATACCAGAGAGTTCTCAACAGGAGATACACTTTGTTCTGCGGCCTCGGACCGATTCGTTCAAACACGGAATCGCGTTACAAGGAACTTTGGTTTAGAAAGTGAAGGGGGGTATCTATCTGCTCCTGAACTTTCCAGAGTACATACATCACTTCCTGCGCTTCATACCGTCACTTGATGTGATAACAGCAGTGAAACGAGTACCGGGCACAAAAACGGAATTTCCGGTACCGGAAACAAACCAACTATTTTGGGTAATTTTCAGTGCCTGAGCCAGTTTACGATCAGGTCCAGGCACCAGAAATACCAATATGGCAACAAATGGAATACTGAATACAAAATTTTGTCTCAATTTTGTCCTGAATTTTGGGATTTTTTGGGTAGTTTCCGTATTTTGGTATACGGGTTGCCAGTATATTGGTATTTCAGCATCCCAGTTGTCGGTATTTGGGGTACTCAAATGGTATTTGGGTACCAATTCAGATTCCCGAAACAGTCCCTGCAAATGCAGGTATTACCCACGAGTACCCAATCGGGTATTGGTTCCTGATACTGAGGTAATAAACCCATTTAGATGTTCATGTGCACCTGACTTAAGACAAATAAGAGTCTATGAAACCCACTGCCAGAGGAGGGTTTGAAGACCAGTAATATAACAAAGTTCAACAAAGGATTAGCTAAGTGAATAGAGGATGAAGTCAAAGAACGCAAACAAATCACAGTTGTCTTGGTGTTCACCTCAGTGACTCTCTTTACATAAATACAGTGGAGTTGAAAGGGATCCCCCCCCTAAAAAATACCCATGTAATACACTATCCAAACTAAAACTTGTGGATCGGGTTGTAACCATCGTCCATTCACACCCCATGGGGTATCTGCTTTGGTTATTTTGTTTTGTCCTTTTTTGTGTTTTTTGTTTTTCAGTTTGCTATTTTGGTATTTAGGTCATTGGTATTTCGGTTATGGCATGATTTTGGCAATATCTGTGTTACTGGCACATGCAATAGCCACAAATGACACAGCTGAAATACCGGCATAACCAAACGGAAAAAACCAAAAACAACAGAGACTACCTGAGCCATCAGCTACGCAAGTACCTGTTTTCGGTTGTGGATGGTGTACAGTTACCAAAAGGGCTACCCAAAAGTGTATACTATAGCTGCCTGCAAATAATAAACCCACTACCCATTTCAGCTCAGAGCACAAAGAAAGACCCTTTCCAGACTCTGCGGAAGGACCTAGAGTCCGCCACTCCTCCCCCTGCGAGAGACCACCCTGCTCCTAAAGGTTCTAAGCTCCTTCCACCGTACACCATTTCCTCTGGGCCCATCCCCTTCACACAAGGAGTTTAGCTAACCACTAGCCCCTTTATAGAGTCCAAGAAGCCGGTGGCTATTCCACAGTCCGACAATGGCGGTCCGGACCATCACTGGTCAATGAGCAACTGAAGAGAAGAATCCCTCCAACTCCAACCAGTTGCTGAAGGGAGAAAAGATTCCTTCCCCCCCAATACCCATTAGCTGCCAAGGACCCTGTTAGTTAATCCTGAGTGGGACTGAGGATCTCCCCAAACCTGGGTGAAAACAGATGTAAGGAGAGCCTGTTGTGGCCCAGTATGGCCCACCTAGACCCGAGACTCACCGTTGCGTCTCTTTGTGGGCCCCCAGATGCGGGCCCATTGCTGCCCCAGCCCATGCAGGCAGCTGGCCCAGATGTTGTCCCCTAGATGATTCCGGGCTCGCTGCCGGGAGCGAGGGCCACACAGGCAGACCAACATGGGCCATAGCAGGTCTGCGTTTCTGTTTGCAGCCCCATCCTCTGCCAGGGGCCACCATAACGGGCAGCAATGGCTGCCGATCATGGTGGGGCGATAGGGGCGCACCAGAGACATCTGTTCCACTCGCCCACCAGGGGCGGAGTGGGGGAGGGCTCGCCAGCTGGCCCAGTTGGGCATAGATTTAGTTTGTGCCCCTACCAGGGCCAGCCTCCCTCTTGGAGCATGTAGCTGGTGAGCCAACTGTATGTTTGTTTTCACCCTGTCTCTTACCCTAAGTAGGGAATCTCCCACCCAGTGCTCAGTGGGAGGCATAGATTATTTGCCTAGCCTCAGAATGAGCAAGGATGCCACAGCCAGTAGGAAGGGGACCCACTGAATTCTTGAACACTCCGGGCCTGCAAGGTGCCACCACAGGACAGATGAGAACCTTTATCCCTTCCACATCCTCTCTCCAGGAAGAGTTTTTGCACCAAGAACAAATGGGGGTTGGGGACAGACACCATAGCAGGGAACACAAGAGTTGCAGAACGCAAGGTGCCAATGGCCATGGTAGCACTAGATCAATAACAATGAAGCTAGAACTTCACCTGTCCCCAAACCCCCAAAAGCAGCATATGCAGATGTCCAAAAGGCTCTAGGCACCATGCAACCGGTCTGTAACGCATTTGACGCCAACCAAGCGCATTGGGCCAAGGGATACCCTCTGGGGAACAGCTGGTGGGAGGAGATTATTAAGAAGCCCATCAAACACGCAGCAGCATAAACATCTGTACAACCAGCTACACGATCACAACGATGTCCTTGATTTCAACAAATGATGGGTTAGCTCGGGGTTATTATTAGGATGTCTAGTAACACCCACTAGGGCTAGCCGTTAACCACTTAAAGATGGTAATGTTGCAGGGAGCTGTTGGCTGTCCCCTCCGTTATGATGGTCTATGGGTCTTTCGGAAGATGGAGAAGGATCACGGAAGCACTCTTCCCTCTAAGAGGTTAAGAGATGACACTCAATCGTGATGTATATAATTGCCTTTGTTTGCAGAAAGCCCTGGTGCTGAAGGAGTCTGTAAATTACAATCCAGCAGAAGGAGGCAAAAGAAGACCCAATGTCTAGGAGTTAAGGTTGGACACATTCCAAAGGAAAAAGGCACCAATAGTGTTGGCAACTATCCACTGGAACAAGATGCCCGGGAAGGGGGCGGATTCCTGTCCCTTGCAGTCTCCCCACCAGGTCTAGTTGCCCTGTGTAAGCACTTTGATCAAACACAACTTTATGAGCTTATTCTAGTTATCTTAGAACTGGAAATCCAGTTGGCCTGGGTGCTGCTAGGCAGAAGGTCAGGCTGAATGATCCTTCTGACCTTAGAATCTACCGGGAGGCCTTACTTAGTTGAGGCTAAGGGTGTCTTTAGACATAGCGTCAATGGGGGTCTTAATGTGTGTTTTGACCTTGATACAAACCCCGGTTTGGCCCTGCGTTCACCGTGCAGCGCTGCTTAGACGCACAGCCCATCTTGGGGCAAATCGGTGTTTTGCTGCCGTCCGATCTCAGCCCGCCAGTGCTGACGCCTCGTCCCCGTGTTGTACCTGTTAACGCGCCACACAAGAGCATTAGACACAACATTGGCCATGTGTTCAGCCAGAACACGCAAATTGTCCTTGCGATGCAACCATGTTCGCATCGTGTGTTCAACGGGCGGCCGAATTGGTGCTGGGATTGTTACGGTGCTTCCACACACGACGGCCAAACACGCACTACATGGGTTTTGACACTCGATCTTTGTTATGTCTAAAGACACCCTAAGCTCAGATTTGCTAGCATGTTTCAGCGTTATTGGTAGCTCACCTTGCATGCACATTTGAACATGTTTTTGCTGACCTGTTAAAAACACTCTCTTTAGCATGCACCCAAAACACGTCTTTTCCCCTACGTTGATGGCATTCTCCGTTTTCCCATCCCTCCTTTCCTACATTCCCCCCCCAAAAAAACGCTTCTCAGAAGCCTTTTGGCAGTTCTGCCCTTGTCTTATAAATCCAAACATAATTCTCTCTTCCCTGTTAAGCTGAAGAAAATAAACATGTAGGGCTGTTACTGGGAGCCAGGCTGTGGGACTGCTTTAAATTCTCTTCTTATTGAGTCTGGGCTGAAAATCATTCAATTCTGCTGAGGACACACATATGCGCTCACACACGCGGGCTGGGGGCCGGCGGGGGGGTGGGGGAGAGGGAGAGAAGCGTGTATAAATATCTCCAGCTCTCCAGATATCCGTCAGATTTATTCCGCTGCCAAGCCTGCAGAAAATTGACTTGTTTCACGGAGGCAGGCTATTGACACATTACCGTGAGGAGGGTTAGGAGAGAAAGCAGAGGGACCAGCGCCCCTCTATTATACGATAATGTAATCAGCAGTGTGGGAAATGACTGTGGGTAAAATGGCATCACTGACATTTATATTAGAGGATATTGATGGCGGGAGCTGTGACCGCATCTATCCTACCTCCCGTTCGGCAGGATTGACACAGAAGGCTCTTGTTTGGCTGGATTCCCTCTCTCTCTCTTTCTCTCTGTGCTGCTCTCTCTCCTTTTCTTCTTAGCTGGGTGGCTAGCTGCTGTCACAGCAGATAGATAATTGAAAAATGGATCTCACCTTTCCAGCGAACAGGAGTGGTTCAGGCAATTACTGAAGAGGTTACCTACTCAATCTGAGGCCCTCGTCTCCAAGAGAGATTCAGAGGAAATTGGATTTTACATGGATGTTTTATTCTAGAGAAAGGGGCTTTAGTATAAATACAGGCAAGGAGACAGAGAGTTGGTGGGAGGATGAGTGTGGCTGGGTGTGTGGCAGAGGGAGTTGACAGTGAACATGTGTGTGTGAACATGTACATATGTGCCTATGATGCACGTACATGTGTGTGGTGTAGTTAGTTAATAACAATCTCAAACCCTTTGGGTTTTTCTTGTTTGTTGATGTGTATGTGTGTGTGTGTGTGTGTGTGTGTAGTTAATACCAGTTTTGAGCCCCTTTGGGTTGGATTTTCTGGTTTGTTTGTGCACGTCTACGGCTCTGCGTACATGGAGTTACAACCAATCTCAGATCTCACCCACCTCTGCATGCTTTTCTAGTTTATTGTGGGGGGGGGGACCCTCTGGGGGGGGTGTTCTGGTTTGTCGATGTGTTTGTATGTGCTGGTGGTTGTTCTTTTCATCAGAGGCTAAAAGAGGTTAACTTCCTCCAGGCCTCACAACTAAATCTGCCCTCTGAATAAAAGAAGAAGAAGAAAGAAAGAAATGGTCCCTGAGGATGTAAAGGAAGGTGCGGGGGGGAGTTGGCGTCGAACACCAGCAGATGGGGAAGGCCGGGGTCTGTCTCCACTGGGCTGCTGTGGAGAAGCAGAGAGACGGGGTAGTTCTGGGGTGAACGAGGGGTTGTTGAATCCTGACTGAAATTCTCTCTGAGACTCCGAGGGAGGCCTGGAGTCCAAGGCCTTGGATGCTGCTTTGGGCCGGGGTTGCCAGATAGGCAAGTGTTTCCAGGACACTTATGAAAAATACATGTTGCAGGGCGTAAGGGGCGAGTGCAGGCCCTGCAACATGTTTGTGGTTTTTTTTCATCAGTGTCCTTTAAAAATTTGCCTTTCTGGCCACCCTACTTCAGGCCCATTTCATTTGGGTAGGAGTACACCGCCTCGAGCAGCGTAGGCTGTAAACAGGGCCTAGGCCTCCGGGAAGCATTCTTCTGTTCAGAGCTTAGGGGGCACTCCAATGCCAAGCAAGGCCACAGGGTGTCTGTTCTGTGGGGCATTATGGAGCGGCCATGGGACTGTGGGGGTGTCTCTTCCATGGAGCGCTATGGGGCTGCGGGGTCTTTGTTCTACAGCGGGCTATGGGGCTGTAGCAGGGCTTGTTTCACGGAGCTCCGTAAGGCTGTAGGGGTGCCCATGCGTCCTGGCTTAGGCCCGGCCACCTCATTTGGGGCAGGGGGGGGATCCCTCAGCCCCACCTGAGGTGAGCTACGCCCTGCTTTTGGAAGCAACAGCTGTCGGAACACCCTAGGGCTCTGGCAGCTACCGCCAGAGCCTGCCCTCTGCCGTAGGCCACCCGCGTACCGCTGGGGCTGCTACCCCACCCCCACCATCCTCCGGAGTGCCCGCCCGCGCGACCTACTGCTGCTCAACGCGCTTTAGCCAGCCCCGGCAGCAGCTGGCTCTGCCCCCAGAGCTGGCCCCAACCATAGGGCTGCGGCCACCTCCTGTAGAAATGGCCCAGACACACCTATTTTGGCCTATGGGAGTGTCAGAGCCATTTCTGTGTGAGTGACTGTGCATGAGAGTCAGTGTGCGCACACGTGTGTGTGTGTGTGTGTGTGTGTGTTAATGTATATGTGTGAGCATGAGCGCATGCATACTTGTGCGAATGAGGAGAGACAGGCTCACTGGCTTCCTGGGCAGGGCTTATGCCCCTCTTTGGCCCACTGAAATATTGATTTATTGCATTTTTACCCCACACCCTCCTGCCAACAGCAGCTCAGGCAGCTAACAAATTAATAAAATAAGCAATATAAAATACAATACAAATTTTAAAACAGCAATAAAACCCCCAATGGGGTGCCACAGAATACAATATTTTTTTTAAAAAAACCCTTCCCTAACCCTCAACCCCCTACCCTTTTAGCCTCTGAGCCGTCTCCTTCCCCCAAAGCCTGGTGGAACAGCCGTGTCTCACACAAACGTCGGAAGGAGGGGAGGGCCGGAGCCACCCGGGCCTCTGCCAGAGGGAGTTCCACGGCCTTGGTACGGCCACCGAAAACACCCTCTCTATAGTCGCCCCCCAGAATACCCGGCGGACTTTAAGAAAGGCCCCACCCCCCAGTAGACCTCAGGGGCCAATCCAGAGCCCAGGCAGTGAGGCGGTCCCACAAATCGGTGGGGCCTAGGCCATTTAGGGCTTTATAGGTCAGCACCAACCCCTTGAATTGGGCCCAGAAGACTATTGGCAGCCGGTGCAGAGAACGAAGCACCGGTGTAATGTGCTCATGGCGACCCGTCCCCGGTGGGCCGCCACATTCTGCACCAGCTGCAGTCTCCGAACCGTCACCAGGGGTAGCTCCATGTAGAGCGCGTTACAATAGTCAAGTCTTGAGGTGATGAAAGCATGGATGATAATGGCCAGGTCAGAGTCGGAGTCATACGGCTGAAGCCGCCGCAGCTGCACCAGACGTAACTGTCGAAACGTGCTCCTCGCCACAGCCCCCACCTGGGCATCCCGGTGGAGCTGGGAATCGAGGAGCACCCCCAGACCACGAACCAAGGAGGGCAAACCCCATCAATGATGGGGGAATGCCAACCCCACCGCCCTTCCCACCAGCATCTCCTCCATCTTATCGGGATTCAGCCTCAGTCGGCTCGCCCGCATCCTGTCCCCCACCGCCGCCAGACACCGGGTAGGCACCAAGACTGCCAGGTCTGGGTCAAATGAAAATGAGAGGTAGAGTTGGGTGTCATCAGCATAGGAAAGAGCGGAACCATTCAAGAACAATCCTGCCCACCCTGGCTCAGTCACCAACATCTCATGTTCAACGGTACCAAATGCAGCTGGCAGATCTACTGAAATCAACAGGGTGGATCGACCCTGATCCTGATCCATTTCACAGCAGGGATCATCAACCAGGGCCACAAGCGCAGTCTCAGCACCATAGCTCAGACGAAAGCCGGATTGGGAGGGCTCTAGAAAACGGATGCGGTCCAGATGCTCCTGTAGCTGCCGAGCCGCCACCCGCTCAATACCCTTCCCTACAAAGGGTGGTACGGATGTCTGTTCTGTGAGGTTCCCCACTCAGGGAGCAGTCGCAGGGCTCACTCCCAGTTGAGAGCCAGAAGAGGGAGCACCCAGAAGTTTGGGCGGGGGGGCAAGGGTAACATTTGTGTGGCTCATTGTCAAGGGAGCAGGAAACTGATGAGTCGGGAGGCCTTTGGGTTACGTTGAGCTGTCAGGAGGCCAGGGACTTGCTGCTGCTGAGGCTGCCAGCGTGCTCTGCGGCGTGTAGGGATAAATCAAAGGCATCATTCTCCAGAGCTGTCAATCCGGCCCCTTTCGCCAGCACTAAATTAACCTTTGAAAGGCATCTTTAAAAGAAAAAGACTGAGAAGGGATCTGTCTGTCGGATGGCTAGCCTATGGACATGAAGACACATTTGTGTAAGGGGAGAGGGCCTGGGGCTAAGCAGCCTTCTCTGCCACCTCAATTCTGGACACAGATGCAAGCAGACAAGTCTCCCTTGGCTGCTATCGCCGTTCTTCCAGGAAGGGCGATGCAGCGGCAGAGGAGGGCACTGCAAACCAAGGAGATAGCGGGTCTAGTTCTGAAATCCTTCCCTACACAAAACTTGCCCTGCAGGCAGACAACAAAAGCCACACTGGCTGACACCAAGCCCAGGGGGAGAAGGGTCTTGGTAATAGGGGCCTTGGGGGAGTTAACCCTGGACCCAGCCAGCCGCTCTGTTGATGAACTCGTCCGGGCTTGGAACATCTTGCTTGGGGAGGCCATTGACTGGGTGGCGCCGAGACGTCCCCTGCCCCATCTCGACTTCTCACGGCCCCTTGGTTTACCGGGGGGCTGCGGGGTATGAAGCAGGAAGGCAGGCGACTAGAGCAATGCTGGCGTCGGACTCGCTCTGAATCCGACCAACTACTCCGCAGGGCCCATTTGCAGTCCTACGTTGAGGCTGTGAGGATGGCAAGGAAGGATTTCTCTGCCGCCCTCATAGCGTCTGCAAAGTCGCGTCCAGCAGAGCTGTTCCGAGTGGTGTGGGGGCTGGTCAGTCCGGCCTCCCTCCGCCTGGACGGGGACTTGTCCCAGGCCCGCTGTGAGGAGTTTGTCAGCTACTTCGCAGACAAGATCGCTCGGATCCAGAGTAACTTTGCCACTGGATTAGAGACAGCAGGAATTGAGTGTGAGGTGATGGAGGCGCCGTCTGGTCCATCTTTGTGGGATAAGTTTCAGGAAGTGACACCAGTCGATGCAGTGGAGATCCTGGGGTCGGTTAGGGCCACCAGTTGTGAACTAGATCCTTGCACGTCCTGGTTGGTGAAAGCCTCCAGGGAAATATTGGGGCCGGTGCTGGCGGGGGTCGTCAACGCATCCCTTCGGCAGGGGAGTTTGCCTCCCGGTCTCAAGGAGGCCGTGGTGCACCCCCTGCTGAAGAAGCCATCTTTGGATGTGGATGCACTTGCCAGCTACCGACCTGTCTCTAACCTTCCCTTTTTAAGGAAGGTTATTGACCGGGTGGTGGCACTGCAGCTCCAGGCTCACCTAGACAGCATCGGTTTTCTCGACCCCTTTTAATCAGGGTTTCGACCCGGCCATGGTACGGAGACAGCGTTGGTGGCCTTGGTGGACGATCTCCGCCGGGAGATGGATGTAGGACGTTCGACACTACTGGTCCTGCTAGATCTCTCGGCCGCATTTGATACAGTGGACCATGGGCTGCTGCTGAGACGGCTGCATGACCTGGGGGATCTGGGTGGGACCACCCTTGGGTGGTTCCAATCATTCCTCTCAGGGAGGACCCAGCGGGTTGTCCTGGGGGCATAAACATCTAGCCCCCGGGCCCTGGACTGTGACGTTCCGCAAGGTTCAATCCTGTCTCCTTTACTGTTTAATGTTTATATGCAGCCCCTGGGGGAGATCGTGAGAGGGTTTGGTGTGCGTTGCCACCAATACGCTGATGACACCCAGCTTTACCTCTCTTTTTCAGCTGACCCAGGCCCTGCCGTCTCCATGCTATCTCAGTGTTTGGAGGCCGTGGCGAGTTGGCTATGGCAGAGCAGACTGAAGGTTGATCCCGATAAGACGGAGGTGATGGTGGTAGACCGGGCAGGGGAGGTGGTGCCCCCTCTTGTGGAGGGGGTGCGCCCCTCTGTGGCCCAGCAGGTTCGGAGTCTGGGGGTGTTATTGGATGTGGGTCTCCGTCTAGATCAGCAGGTGGATGTGGTGGCGAAGGTGGCTTTCCGCCAGCTGTACCATCTGGTGCGGAGGCTGCACCCGTACATCTCCAGACCCGACCTGGCCACTTTGATCCATGCCTTCATCACCGCAAGGCTGGACTACTGTAACGCGCTCTACGTGGGGCTTCCCTTGACGCTGGCCCAGAGGTTGCAGCTTGTGCAGAATGCGGTAGCCCATCTCCTAACAGGGACGGGCCGACGAGAGCACATAACCCCGGTGCTCCGTGCACTGCACTGGCTGCCGGTAACGTGCCGAGCGAGATTCAAGGTTTTGATTTTGATCTATAAGGCCCTACACGATCTTGGACCTGGATACCTCAGGGACCGCCTCACCCTCCGCAACTCAGGATGGACCCTTTGGTCCGCCAGGGGCGCCCTCTTGGAGGTCCCCCACGTAAAGCGGGGGGCTACAATGGAAAGGGCATTCTCGGTGGTTGGGCCCCGGTTGTGGAACTCCCTCCCACAGGAAGCATGGCTGGCCCGGAGTCTAATGGCCTTCCGTCAGGCCTATAAGACGTGGCTGTTCTCCCAGGCCTGAGATGGGGAGGGTGGGTTGAGTTTTTGTAGGGGGGTGTTTTAAAGTTGTTTTAATTATGATATTGTGGATTTTTTTTATGTTTTAATGATTGTTTTATATTGTTGGAAGCCGCCCTGAGATGCCGTGGGCATGGGGGGCGGCATACAAGTATAATTAAATAAATAAATAAATAATAATGACATGGTGCCTTCATTGGATGCCATCTTGTTTTTCAGATCTCAAACTGGTGTGCGGTGGAGGTGAGTGGGTGAACAGGATGGCGTTCCAGGTGGGATCCAAACTGGGCTTCTTCCAAGCATAGGTTGTCTGCTCCCCTGGGCCAGAGCTGGTACTGGTGAAAGTTTTGTCCGATTCTGTGTTTCACTTATCCACGGTGAAAGTTGTATCCAATGACTTCATCCACTTCCAATCAAGTCCGATAAAATGGCCGTGAACTACTATTCAGTTCTCACTTCATTTGTGGAAACGACTGTCCATTGGGGGTATTTTGTTTCAGATATTTTGGTCATTTGAGTATTTTGGTCACTTTTTTTGTGTGCACAATTTAGCACGTTTGCACACCTAACGGTTGTACCATAAATTTAAATAGTGCAAAACCAAGGCAACTAAAATACCAAATGGACTGGAAATACCAAAATGAAGTGACCAAAATACACAAGTGACTAAAATAACCAGAATGAAATAACTGAATAAATAGATATCATGCCTCTGGTAAATACTTATTCAGCTATTCAGGCAGTATCCGAAAATGCGAGTAATATTCACAAATACAAAATCATCTGTTCCTTTCAGCTCTATCCTGGACTCCAAATGAGGAAAGGACACCCATGCAACCTGAGTCCTGTCCTTCCTGTCCTCCTGATCCCATGTAGAGTACCATTGCAGAGGCCAGGAATACAGCAAACTTAGCGACCGATCCCCCATCCCTTGACCTCAATGGCAAAGCTGTCTCTGACCAAATCATGGCAGGATCAAGGCCAGGGATCCGGCAGATCAAGTTTTGGTTGTTGAGCCACAGTGGGAAGACTTTCCATTTTTCTGTGAGAAATTTCACACAGGTTCAAACACACCATTAATTTTATTTCCATCAAGAGAAGTTTTCACCACAGCTGGATAGATATTTATTATTTATTATTTGCTTAAGCAAAACGTACATTGAAAGCTGCAAACATTCGGTGAGTATTTTTAAAAAATGTTTCAGAATACTGAAAAATAAATAAATTCCAACACTTGGTTTAAACACTGCTGATATTTTTCCAACGCTGAGAATGGTCAGCCAACAATGTCTGCAGGAAATTTCAAAAATGGCGTTTTTGATTAAAATTTTTGAAGGAAACTTTCAAATTTTATTTTTATTTTTTTACAAAACTGACCTTGCTGTTTTTGACCAGCTCTCATTCTCACATGGGTCTGGATAGGCATTTCAAATGTTTAAGCTGCAGGCATTTGATGCCTGGAGAAACAAAAATGAGGAATTTCAAATATTTTGAAAAGTGTCTAGTAGGGACAGGACTCCAGGGGGGAATCTCATTTTCAGATTTTTCCGTTTCGGTTCTTTATGAATTTCTGATCTTGTTTCAGTTTCGGATTTTTCGGTTCCGGATCTTTTCCTACCCATTGAAATCCATGGGAACAAAGCACAATGGAAAAACAAATGAAACCAGTGCAATGCAAAAAAAAAAATCAAAACAAAATCAATGTCGAAGAACTGAAATATCGGTACTGAAAGAAGCCAAAATTTCAGATTCATCTGAAACAGTCATTTTCAGGCAATTTCAGTTCTATCCAAATCCGAAATTCCCATCCCTCGTATCTAGGGTTGAGAGAACTGTGGACGTCTATGGGGTTACTCCAGAGTAAGTGGTGTGTGGACTGTGGCCCAAAGCATTGAAGAAAGGGGAAATGGCCAAAGGGCCAAAGAGAATGAAGCACCAAATACAGAAACAACAAAGCAACCAAAATAAACAAATGAAAACAAAGCAAAGACATATATGTCTAAATTTTGCGACAGTAATGACGAGATGCATTCCTGCGTCCAAGCAGGGGTTGGACTAGATGACCTTCAATGTACCTTCCATCTCTGATACTAAGAACATAAGAAGTGCCAGACTGGGTCAGACCAAGGTCCATTGAGCCCAGCATCCTGTCTCTGACAGTGGCCAGTCTCGGTCGCCCAACAGGTCACTATGGGACAATTCATTCCCTGTTGTTCACTCCCAGCTCCCGACAATAAGTGGTTACATCCTCCCAAACCTACCCGGCTAACAGCTGCTAATGGACCGATCCTCCAGAAACTTGTCCAACCCTTTCTCAAACCCAGCGATATGACTGGCCTTGGCCACGTCCTCTGGCAACAAATTCCACAAGTGAATGGTACGTTGAGTGAAATACTCTGTGTATACAGTGTAGGCCCCTAAAATGTTAGGTGCCTTTAAATAGCATCCTATCAGGCTCTGACCCGTGGGTGGGAGTATGGTCAGGAGAGGAAAGGGCCGAAGATTCCAGGGCAGAGAGTTGACTTTCAGAGAGAGAGGGAGGTTCTGCTGGGAACCGATGGGGGAGACTATGGAGAAGGCTGCTGCTATTTGAGCTTCTGGAGGGAGTTTGCTCTCAGGCCTATATTGGGACCCTCGGAGCTGGAGTGGATAAATTACTGTGGAAACTGCTTCGCTAACCACCCACGGGACCTAAACAGTCTGGGTCCCATATATCTGAAAGACCGCCTATCCTGCCATGTCCCTTTGCGGTCCCTATGGTCGGCCGGGGGCCGCCCTCCTGCACCTTCCATCTTGTCCGTGGGGTGGGGGTGTGCAGGAGAGCGTTCTCAGTTGCTGCCCCCACATTGTGGAACTCCCTTCTCAGGAGGTTCGTTTGTGTCCGAGATTGGCTGTCTTCTGGAGGCGGTGCCAAACCTTTTTTATGTGTAAAAGCATTCGGCCTACAGGGACAGGTGAGGTGTGGTTGGGTTTCTGGGTGGGGTTGTGGGGGAGGGTGTTTTTGTATAAATTTTAATGTTATACAAAATACCGCCTTGTGGGCGGTATAGAAATTTTGAAAATAAATATAAATAAATATTAATAGCCCAGGCAGAAACCTAGATGGTCCTGGGGCTAAAGCTGAGGGAAGTCTCCTCCGAGAAGGCCAGGGAGTCAGCAGAGCATCCAGTGGGACGCTCTGGACGGGCCTCATCTGACGTTTTTCTGGACTGTGGAAGCCGCTGCACTCAGTGGTCCCGGACCCTGCCCACTTCTAGCGCCTGTACGCAAACAGGCTGCATGGACTCCGGTTTGAACTTGAGGGTTGGTGGTGGTTTCTTCTGTTGTTATTTTCATTACTCTAGTTTTAAAGGTGTACTAGATGAAATAGACTGGTCTACCTGACAGAAGGTCATTTCCTGGATTCCCTAGCCACAGAAATCTCTGTTTATAGGTCTCGTCCAGGTGGAGGCACCGCCAAGGTATATTCTAATTATGAAGCACTGACGTAGCAATCAGGAGCCTCCACAACACAGCGGGAGTCCCCAGACTCCTGTCCCTGTAAAGCGAGCACCACTTTTTAAAAGGGTTACATATAACCGTAGGGTAAATAGCAAATAGTTTATTAGTAGTCAACTTTCGCCATAACCACAAACAAAAAACGTAAAATACATAATCAGCAAAGCAAGGTACAAAGTACAAATTAGCCAACGTTCCAGAAGTAAAATGCTAGGATTCAGCACTAACCCCATAGTGTCATGTCACCTTGCCTACAACATACAAAATTAGAAAGTCACCGTATATATGTCAAACTTGCATGGGTATACCAAACAACTTAATCATATGCCCATAAGAGTTAAATGTCAGAAACAGTAACTCCACTGAAACGACCATCAGCCACTTTTTGGGCAACCACACAGGCACCGTAAGCAGCTACCGCTCTAGTGTGACTAGAATTATCCCCTTTCAGCAATAACAAAACCTTAGAGTCTTCTGCGGATAACCGTAGGGGTGTAGGACCAGTTAAGATGGTCCGCCCCCGGAGACTTATGGAACCGGAGGGGTTTCGGAATGCTTGGGGGAGATACCTATTGACGTCAACGGTCGCTCCATCAATGACCTCGTGGCCTTTTGGAACATCTGGGTGACAGAGGCCATTGATCAGGTGGCTCCCAGGCATTCACTCCCGGCGTTTCATCACCGCAGGTCCCCATGGTTCACGAAGGATCTGGGGCGGCTGAAGCATGAAGGGAGGCGGTTGGGGCAACGATGACGCTGTACTCGCACTCAAGATGACCTATTGCAACAAACAGCATTTTTGAAGAGCTATGCTTTGGCTGTGTGGGCAGCCAAGAAACAGTTCTTTGCTGCCCTCATAGTGTCCACTCAGTCGTGTCCGGCGAAGCTGTTCCAGATGGTAAGGGGTTTGGTCGGTCCATCCTGTCTCCGTCTGGAACTGGATCCATCCAATTCCTGCTGTGACATGTTTTTAGCATACTTTGCAGGCAAAATCACTCACGTTGAGCACAACTTTGACTCCACCATTTTGGAGGCAATGGCAGAGTCAGAGGTTAGGAATCTCCTGTCTGGTCATGTTTTATGGCATGAATTTCAATCGGTGACATCTGCCAAGGCAGCTGATATCCTGGGGTATGTTCAGGCCACAACTTGTGAACTAGTTGTTGATGTTTTATACTAGTGGTTGGCCAAGGCCTCCAGGGAGACATTAGGGCCAGTGCTGGCTGGGGTGATTAACACCTCCTTCTGGTTGGGGAGGGTGCTAGACTGCCTCAAGGAGGCTGTGGTTTGGCCTCTCAAGAAACCATCTCTTGACACTGATGCCCCGACAAGTTACTAGCCTGTCTCTAACCTTCCCTTTTCAGGAAGGTTAGAGACATCTGCAGATGCATCTGGACTGCACCGGATTTCTTGATCCCATGCAGTCGGGCTTTTGTCCGGGTTATGGTACGGAGACGGCATTGGTGGCCATGGTCAATGACCTCCTAGTAGAGCTGGATAGGGGTCATATGACCCTACTAGTTGTATTGGATCTGTCAGCGGCTTTTGATACCATGAACCACAAGGTGTTGGCGACTCACCTGCAGGACCTGGCCAGGGTGGACGGAACCGTTTTACAATGGTTCCATTCTTACCTGGCCGGGAGATCACAGCGGGTGGTACTAGGGGACCGTACATCATCCTCTGGGGACCTCTCGTGTGAGGTTCCACAGAGTTCCATTCTGTCCACTCTCTTGTTCAATGTGTATATGAAGCTGCTCAGGGAGGTTGTGTGCAGCTTGGGAGTTCATTGTCATCAATATGCAGATAACATCCCGCTGTGTTTATCTTTTACATCCAACCCAGGCCCTGCGGTCTCCTTGCTGTCCCGGTGTTTGGCCGTTGTGAGGGATTGGATGAGGTCGAGCTGACTGAAGCTCAATCCTGATAAAACAGAGGCGATGTTGGTGGGTGGGGTTGGTGATCTGGGGGACGGGGAACACTCCCATTGGTTCCATCTGTGAGGAGCCTGGGGGGGCTCCTGGACTCGCAGCCGCGCTTGGATTCCTAGGTGTTGGCTGTGACCAGGGGCGCCTTTTGCCAACTACATCTGGTGAGAAGGCTCTGCCCATACGTCTCGGACTCCGACCTCGCCACCCTCGTCCATGCATTCGTCATCTCGAGACTGGGCTATTGCAATGTGCTCTGCGTAAAGCTGCCCTGGGTAACGGTTCAGAAGCTTCAACTGGTGCAAAATGCTGCGGCCGGTCTGCTTACTGGGAGGGGCCGCAGGGAGCACATCACACCAGTGCTTTGAACATGGCACTGGCTGCCCATTGTCTTCCGGGCTCAATTCAAGGTGCTAGTCTTAAACGTTAAAGCCCTAAATGGCTTGGGCCCTGCTTACCTGAAGGACCGACTCACCCCCGGGGTCCTGGGTGGCCCCTGTGGTTGTCCAGGCGCGCCCTCCTGGAGGTCCCATGCTACCGGCGCGTCCAAATGGAGGGCAGTCTCAGTGGCAACACTTTGAAATTCCCTCCCAGCAGAGATCTGCCCCAGTGCAGCTGTAAGACCTGGGGCAGCAGGGGAGGGTTGTATGGGTTAGGGGGTTAGGTGGGGAGTGCTTTTCTTGTACTGATCACTGTGAATTTTATGCTTTGTTATTATGGGTTTTATTTATGTGTTTTTGTATCAATAATGTATTTTTAATTCAGTTGTGAGCTGCCCCAAGTCACCTTTGAGCGAGGAGGGGCGGGGTAAAAATGTATTTTAAATTAATTAATAAATTAAATAAATAAATGTACGTCTTCTTCACGACTGTGAGATACCATATTCATCTCAGCCGGAGGTCACACCCTGAATACGGCAGAGAGAGAGCAGCAGGGAGAACAGAGGACATGAATCCCACAAAGACATGCAAGGAGTTAATGGCAGAAGCAAGACTAAAACCCAGGTCTCTTGCTTCTGCAGCTGTCCCTCTTCCCACTACCCTAGCCTGCTTCTGTGCCAAGCAAGACCTTGGCTGTCTTTAGACGGACACCGGCTACGCTACCCCTCCCCCCCTGCAGGTGGTCAATCCGTGAAAAGTGGGCCCGCGGGGGTGGGGAGACAGAACAGGAGCAGAGCAGGTGCTGCCTTCTCTGGGCCAGCTCTGCTCGCGGTACTCCATAACATCCCAGAGTACCGCAAGCGGAATGGGCTGCCCGAACCCAGAGCACCGGCCAGGGACAGAGTAGCGGTCCGTCTGCTCACAGATGCCCTGGCCGGGGGTTGTTCCAGCAACAGCCATAGAGCTGCAGCCTAGAGTGGCTGGCGATCCACCCACACTTCTATGAGGTGGGAGAGGGGGACTGTGGGCTGCAGCGGCCACCGCCTCCATCTAAACCCATCGCAGCCAGAGCAGACCTGGGAGTGGCCACCCCAGCGACTGTCTAAAAACACCCCCTTGTGTCTGTCCTGTCTGCTTCACCCCGAGGCAGGAGTTTTTCCAATGCTCTCACCCTTTGTAGGCTTGAGCAATAGGGCAGAGGCCCCCTCTTGCAGTCACTGCTGCCTCTGGATCAGTTTGGGGGGGAGGGGGGGGAAGTGCTGTTTGCAATAGCCCAGCCTCCGGAGCGCAAGCTAGAACAGGGGCAGTCGCACTGGGGCCCACATTCCTGGGGGCCCCCCGCCCAAGTAACGTTCATACACTCACCGGAGTGGAGTGCGTCCATCTTCTCCACCAGGGCCCAGTCCCACCTTCGGCACCAGGGTCTTAACGGTTTAGGCCCATCACGTCTGAGCTCGGTGGGCGATCGGGCTTTTGCTGCAGCAGCCAGACCCCTCGGTGCGGAACTCGCTCGCTCCAGATGTTTCTCTTAGTTCCTTCCTCCTTAACCTTTAAAAAGCACTTGACAGACGTATTTATTTTCTAGGTGCTTTTAAGATCCACAGCTGATCCCTTAATTGTACTGTCCTCCCTTTTTCCTTCCCCTATTTTTAAAGTATTTTATTATGGTTTTAAATTGTATTGAATTGTTTTAAATTGTTTTTATAGTTTTTATATTGTTTTATATTCTGTGAAGCTCTCTGAGTGATATGTAAGGCATGTGGGGGTGCTAAATAACTAAAATGATAATTATTCATTCATTATTAATTTATTATTATTATTAAGTTATTATTATTATTTACACCCATGTACATTGTGCATACACACACACCAGAGTGGAGTGCCCCAGCAGGGCCCATTCCCCCCTGGCTCCCCTCCTGTACATAGTGCAGACACACACTGGAGTGGAGTGCCCCAGCAGGGCCCATTCCCCCCTAGCTCCCCCCTGTACATAGTGCAGACACACACTGGAGTGGAGTGCCCCAGCAGGGCCCATTCCCCCCTAGCTCCCCCCTGTACATAGTGCAGACACACACTGGAGTGGAGTGCCCCAGCAGGGCCCATTCCCCCCTAGCTCCCCCCTGTACATAGTGCAGACACACACTGGAGTGCAGCACCCCAGCAGGGCCCATTCCCCCCTAGCTCCCCCCCTGTACATAGTGCAGACACACACTGGAGTGGAGCGCCCCAGCAGGACCCGTTCCCCCCTAGTTATCCTGCTGCTCAGGCTGTAGACACCAGGACTAGCCTTGGGAGTTCTGAGCATCTCCTGCCTAATCTGAATCTTTGACTCTTCCATCCCTGTCTCCCTGCCAGCAGCTCTGTTCTCCCAGCCCGTCACTAGCTCCATCGCTCTCTCCTCTGCCTGCCCCCTAATGTCAGGGATGGAGGCTCTCATTTCTCTCCTGCTGATCAAATCATCTCTGACACCCCCTGGAGGAGCAGTCTGGTGGAGGGGCTGTCTGTTGGCAAAGTGTCTCTCGCTCCTGACTGCTGCCCCCGGAGCGGAGAGGGACACAGGTGTGATGGAGGGGGGAGGAGGATAGAATGTGCCCCCCAAAACTTTTAGGGTCTCCCTTTGTTTCATCACGCACCAGACACGGCCTCTGCACCTTCAATCTGGCAGCATGTCCCTGCCCTTCTTGAGAGCATAGGCTGTTTGGTTGGCTTAGGAGGTGAGCTCCAGAGCCATTGACTCCATGATTCCCACCCTTCTGCATTCAGGAGGACCTACATAGTCAGTGCCACACTGGGTCAGACAAATGGTCCATCTAGCCCAGCATCCTGTCTCCGACAGTGGCCAATCACAGTGGCTTGGGAGAAGCACCCAACAGGTCACAATGGGGGAATCCATTCCCTGTTGTTTTCCCCCAGCTCCCGTCATGTTCCCTGATCCTGTCTGGCTAATAGCTGCCAATGGACCGATCTTCCAAGGACTTATCCAGTCCTTTTTAAAACCCAGCTATACTACTGGTCTTGACCAACTCCTCGGGCAACAAATTCCACAAGTGAATTGTGCATTGAGTGGGGGGGAAATATTCCTTTTATTTGTTTTAAATCTGTTGTCAGCTAGTTTCATGTAGCATCCCCTAGTTCCAGTAACAGTACTAAAAAAACCGAGTACCTGAAATTACCCCAAGGCCCCAAAATAATGCCGGAAATAATCCCAAAATATGGGATGAAATTGAGATGAAAATCGGTATACCGTTTGTCGTTATTTTGGGTAATCAGTTGGAAATCAGTTCAAGTACCGAAAAGTACTGGAAATATTTGGTTTGATTTGGGAATTGGAAATTGGACGGGTAGATAATACTATTTGCTTCTGCTCAACCAGGGACCTGTGTTCACAGCACCAACAAAATTCCAAAATTCTGCAGCCAGGAAAGTCAAACTTTGCAAACTTCACTGCATAATAATAATAAACTTTATTTTTATATAGCATCCCCCTGCCATGGCACTTGGAGCACTTTACATAGAACAAATGAACCCAATTTTTAATCCTCACAACAACCCCGTGAGGTAGGTTAGGAGAGACTATTGTGACTGGTCCAAGGTCACCCAGTGAGTTTTCTGGCTCAGGCAAGACTAGAATCAGGGTCCCTCCCTAACTCCCAGTCTAAGTACTGTGCACTTAGCCATTATACCACTGTGTAATATTTATTTATTTATTTATTTATGGAATTTATATCCCGCTCTATTCCGCCACAGGTGGCCCATAGTGGCTAACAACATAATATAAACACAGTATAAAACAATTTTAAACAATAAAAAACATAAAGCATAAAAAATACAAACAACCCCCCGTCCTCCCTCCCCAACCCTACCCTTCTCCCTCGCCGAATGCCTGACAAAACAGCCAGGTTTGGCAGTTCCTACAGAAGGTCTGACGTGCCCCCACCGGGAGGGAATTCCAGAGGCGCGGCGTGGCCACCGAGAATGCCCTATTCTGTGTGGCCCCCCGGGAAACCCAGGGGACCTTCAGCAAGGCGCCCCTGGCCGACCGCAGGGGCCGATCTAGAACCCGTGGGGTGAGGCGGTCTCACAGATAAGCAGGGCCCAGGCCGTGTAAGGCTTTATAGGTTAAAACCAACACTTTGAATCGGGCCCGGAAGACTATCGGCAGTCAGTGCAGAGACCGGAGCACCGGTGTAATGTGCTCCCAGCGGCCCAGTCCCACCAGGAGCCGGGCTGCCGCATTCTGCACCAGCTGCAGCTCCTGAGCCGTCACCATAGGGAGCCCCACGTACAGCGCGTTGCAGTAGTCTAACCGAGAGGTAATAAAAGCATGGATGATCATGGCCAGGTCAGGAACCGAAACCAGCGGCCGAAGCCATCGCACCAGATGTAACTGACGGAAGGCACTCCTTGCCTTCACCTGGAGATCCAGGCGGAGCTGCGCATCAAGGAGCACCCCCAGGGTCCACACCTGGGACGTCAGCGGAGGGCAAACTCCATCAATCGATGGAGCTGTCAACTCCGCCGACCTACCCACTAACATCACCTCCATCTTGTCAGGATTCAGTCGCAGTCGGTTAGCCCTCATCCAGTCCCCCACAGCTGCCAGACACCGGGTAAGCACCGAGACAGCAGGGCCTGGGTCAGCTGAAAATGAGAGATACAGTTGGGTGTCAACCGCATACTGATGACAGAGCACCCAGAACTCTCTGATCACCTCGCTGAGCGGCTGCATGTACACGCTGAACAGGAGAGGGGACAGAACCAAACCCTACAGGACCCCACACGGGAGGCCTCAGTAAGATGAAAAATAATCACCGAGTACTGCCCATTGAGTTCTCCCGGTCAGGAATGAGCAGAACCATTCAAGAACGATCCCGCCCACCCCCGTACTGTCCCGCAGACGCGTCACCAACATCTCGTGGTCAATGGTATCAAATGCTGCCGACAGATCTAATAGGACCAGTAGGGTCGAATGACCCCGGTCCTTTTCTCGGCGAAGGTCATCCACCAAGGCCACAAGCGCTGTCTCAGTGCCATGACCCGGACGGAAGCCAGACTGCAAAGGATCAAGATAACTGATGCGGTCAAGATGCTCCTGGAGCTGCTGAGCCACCACTACCCATTCAATAGCCTTCCCTAAAAAGGGAAGGTTAGAGACAGGCCAATAACTGGCAAGGGGGTTAGCGTCAAGTGATGGTTTCTTGAGCAGAGGTCGCAACACCGCCTCCTTGAGACAGCCTGGCACTCTGCCCTCGCGCAGGGAGGCGTTGACCACCCCGACCAGCACAGGCCCCAGTGTCTCCCGGCAGCTCTTAACTAGCCAGGATGGGCACAGATCTAATTCACAAGAGGTGGCTTGAACAGCCCCAAGCACCCCCACCACATCAGCAGGTGTCACCGACTGAAAGTGGTTCCATAAAATCAAACAAGCTGGGGCTTCTACACTCTCTCCCTCCTCCACTGCATTAAGTGCGGCATCGAGGTCTTGGTGAATACGAGTGATTTTCTCTACAAAATAATCCGCAAAAAGGTCACAGCGGGTGGAAGATGACTCAACCCCTGGGTTGAGCGAGGCCAGACTGATCAGCCCCCGCACCACCTGGAACAGCTCCGCCGGACGGGATTTAGCAGAGGCTATGAGGGCTGCAAAGAACTCCCTCTTTGCTCCCCACATAGCCACGGCTAGTAAACTAGCTCTATGCCGCAAACTGTCGGCTTCAGCTCAAAATCGACACCACCGTCGCTCCAACCGTCGCCCCTCTAGCTAATATGCATAATCTTTCAATTTGCACAAATTAGGTAAATTTCACTCATGTAAATTTGCTTCCTAGGATGCAGCTGCAACAGATTCTACCCATTAAAAAAAAATCACACACAGCCCACAAACCCAGCACCTAAAAGAACCAGTTTCTCCACCATATACACAAAACTGCCCCCGATGAATTCCCCTCCTATCCCCCAGCCCTTTAAACATAAGACAAACTGCCCTCAGACCCCTCTCTTTTCTCCCCATGCTTCTTAAATTAACCCAGGGGCAGCAGCCCCACTATATATACATACCCCAGCAATGTGCGTACACACACACACAGACACACAGAGGCAGCCTTCTTTCTTCCCCCAGGGTCTCCCCAAGCTGTATAAACACAGACACTGGTGCCCTGTAGGGTAGGGAAGAGTCTGCCATCTCCAAGCCCTCTCTCTTTCAGTGGAGCGTGGGGTGGGGGAATCATTGTGCTGCAGGTTCCAAACAAAGTGTCAACAGGCCACTCCTTTATAACGAAGAACGGGCTGGAAAGGAGCAGGAGGGTCCAGATTCTGGGTCTGTGCCATGGACCTGTCCCCTAGCCTTGCGTGCGTGCCTGCCTCTCTGCTCCCCTGCCCCAAGCATGCCCCTTCAGTGCTTGAGGGCCAAGGAACTGGAAAGTGACCTGTATAAAAACCAGCTGCAGTCCATCTTTTATTTAGCCACCTCTGTTTTAAGTGTTATTTGTATTTGTGTCCGGATTTATTCGGGTTTGTGTTCGTGTTCTGTCTTTGCTGCGTTTTCCCCAAACCGCCAACGTGGAACATGTAGTGAATGTGGGTTCGCTTGGCCCAGAAGCGCGGGGAGGCGCTGCCATTTTGACGGGTCTACGAGGAAAAGCGTTCAAGGGCAGCCCAACTCCGAGGTGCTGCAGTTTCTAGGGTCCAGTTTGGGACCTCAGAGACCACAATTTTCAGAAGATTTTGTGTTCACTTGAAATCCGAATTTACCATCCTAGTCTTTGTGTTTTGGAGATAGAAGCCACAAGGAGCTTTTTCGGTGTTTGTGTTTGTCCAAACCCCAAATGCAGAGCCCGAGTTTTAAGCCAGTCTCTGATCCGGGGTGCGGAGGGGCTAATCCATGACTTTCAAACATTTCGAGTTGTTGACACTATAGCACTTCCTAGCCATTCAGGAAACTCCCAGGATGGGTGCCAATCCAAGAGAAGGGACCGAGGTGCTTGGTAGGGAAAGCACAATGGGACACCCTGGGTATATGAATGACACAGTAGAAAACCCCTTCCCTACTATTTTTAGAGGCCTATTTAATTAGCCACTTCTCAAGCGACTCCCACCTGCGACTCTTATTTTAAGACATTTTCTAGATTCCATGCATTGGTCGGTGTATATTTAATCCTCTTCCCCTGCCGCCACCCCCAATCCGCATGTCCCGCCTTGCTTCCCTTCCCACCCGTCTCCCCATATCTGTTTCATCTGACACGGTGGGGGTGCAAGGGGCAGGTGACACCAGGCAAGCTAGCCCAAGCTGTGGCATTGATCAATCTCCCTCTCGGATCAGAACCCGACCTGCCACACTTTACTGGTGTAACCCAAGCCGGCCCTCCAGTGGTGCCGCAACAATTCCATTCAGCAAAGGGAACAAATGCCTTGCTTTAAGAGGCATGACACGGCCCTTCACATATCCCACCGCCCTAGAGGGCTCCCCCGACAGAGAGAGACCCCTCTGGGATTTATAGCAGGCCAGCACTTCCTGGAGCTATCACCCCCCGCGGTTATTATTTTGCAGCCTGTCCGTCGGATGTTTTGATGAGATTTAAGGGGCAGCACAAATAGGCACGGAGCAGGAGAGCTTTGTGGTCTGGTTGGAAGGAGTTTCAAGGGGCCCCCAAACCGACACCATACCGTCCATCTGGTCAACACCCAAACTGGGGTTTTACTACCTACGATGGAAATTTAGTGCAGGGCGTAAATCAGGGATTTCGGTGGCCTCTCCAAAGGAATGCAAAGCATTTGGGGGCTGGAAATACTCCCAGGGTTTATAATAGGGCTGTCTGGGGATCTTCGGGGGGGATTAGTGGAAAGGTCGGTTCATAGAAGGGACTTCAAAGGTCTGGCTCCCTGCTCCGTGGCAGGATACCCTCTGTTTACAGCATCGCAGACAGATGCTCGTCCCATTGGGTTTTGGAAACCTCCAAGAAAGAGATGCCACAACCTCCCTGAACACCAGGGCAGCTCATTCCCTTGGTTAACCATGAGGAAGTTTCCCCTAATATTTAACCAAAATCGACACTGCTGTGAATTTAAGCCCGTTCCCTCTCGTTCTGCCTCCTGCGACAGCAGGGAACAGACGCTCCCCAACTTTTCTCTGGCCTCCATTAAGACTTCCAAAAACCGTTCTCATGTCCCGCCTCCCCCTCCGCCCTTAACCTTTGTTTCTCAGTGGGTAAAAACACATGTGACTGCGACGTGTTGGCAACCTGGCCCTGGGTGGGAAACCATGGAGGAGATTGTTCTGGGCCAGGTCGGGCCACAGAACAAACGTGCCTGTGGCTGGGGCCCGGGGAGGGCAATGAAAAAACACCAACGTTCAGCTGGCCAGCCCCGCCTCTGTGCTGCACCCAGCACCATCTCTGCCCCCAGCCTTCACCAAATCTCTTACTCTTGCTGTGTCTGTGTTTCCTCTCGTCTTTTCAGATTATTAATTATTGTTTCTTTGTGACTTTCAGCGTTCCGCTTGTTTTCCACACCTAATCTAGTTCACCTTCACAACAGACCAGTGAGGTAGGCCGTTATTACACCCATTTTACAGATGGGAATTCTGTGGCTGAGACAGAGTGACTTGGCCCGGGCCACCCAGTGAATTCATGACTAAGATGGGACTTGAACCCTGGTGTCCCAGGTCAAAGTCGTAGCCACTAGGTTACCCTGACTCTTTGGGGTAGGGATTGTCTCCTTTGCAGCACCTGGCACAATGGGGCCCTGATCCAAGGTGGTCACACTTGGTGTAGTTATTACCTCTAACACCCTAGCACCAATCACTGAGCCATCTTTGGTCTAATCAGATGGTTGTTCACCTGGCCACCGGGTGGCGCTGAAACAACATAGGTATTCCCCTGCAGGTAGCAATGTGACCTTGTTGCCAAGTCTTTGTGTGCCACCGCTGCCATCTACTGGAGGGAATTAGACCTGCAGGACCATATGATACAGCTTTGTGGCTCTCCAGGAGCTAGAGGTCTTTAGAAAGAGGTATAAAAGACCAGATGCTCTTGGGAATACCTAACAGGCAACAGCTCCAAGGGAAACACATCCACCAAAGCTCAGAAGAGTTTCTCTTACAGTAAACATGCTGTGATAGTAACTAGGTTTTACTCCCAAGTTGCAGACTGGTAACCCTTCTTAAGAGTGAGCCCCAGGGACCAGAAGCTAGGACTCCTGGGTTCTGTTCCCAGCTCTGGAGTAGACAGTGCCCAAACTTCCCAGGTTCTTTCCCCTGCTGCTGTCATGCAACGTCACTGTGCCTCAGCGTCCCCTCTCACTGACCAAACCCTAAAAACTCAAATTCCTTGGAAGCAGGAATGCATTCCCATCTGAGCTCAAACTCTGGGAACTATGCTGCCCTCTCCAGCTGAACTCAAACATTCCAGCAGCTTGGAGTAAGGAGCAGCAATGGTTCCCCATGTTTCTGGGTCTAAAAAACTTCCCCAAATGCTTTGCAGACAGGAAGGGCTTTGGTGACCACAAAAAGCAGCCCACCTCTCAGGCAGCACAGGGCAGCTGTTTAAAGTACAAGTTTGACCACTTCAAATCAGTTCCCATGAATGCTAGGCATTATACAAGGGAAAGTATCATAATACTGCTGTATAAATCTCTGGTATGACCCCCACCTTGAATATTGTGTGCAGTTCTGATCGCCCCATTTTAAGAAAGAGATAATAGAACGGGCAAAGTTTCAGAGAAGGGCAACAAGGAGGCTAGAAGAGATGGATCAAATTCCATATGAGGAGAGGCTCAACAGGCTGGAACTGTTTAGCTTGACAAAGAGGCGATTTTATAAAATCAAGAGCGGCATGGAGAAAGCAAACAGGGAACTATTGTTTGCCATTTCTTACAATAAGAAAACAAGAGGATACTCTCTGAAGTTAAATGGCAGCAGATTTAAAATGAACAAAAGGAAGTACTTTTTCACACAACAGACAATACAGTTGTGGAACTTGTTGCCAGAGGAGGCAGTGAAAGCCAGCAGCAAAACTAGCTTCAAATGGAAACTAGATAAATTCCTAGAAGATAGAGTCATAAATGCCTACTAGCATTTAAACCCCTGCCTCCCGGTAGTTGGGAAAGGTCATTAGGAGATGGTGAGTCACACCTCCATGATCTGTACATGTTACTCCTCTTGAACTACCGGAGCTGGCCACTGTCAGAGACAGGATGCTGGGCCATTGGTTCGACCTAGTATGGCACTTCTTATGTTCTTATGTGCTTACTAGTGGTGAAACGAGATTTCAACCCCTGAGAGAATATCACAGAGAATGGGCTTCTTGACATGTTCCTCCAGGTCAAGAATCTTGTGAGAATCAGCGTTCTTGGCGAGATTCTCAAGCACCGCAAAAATGCCCCCAAAGCATTCTGCACATGTGAAAAATGGTTGCCGGGGGGGAGGGCACGCATGCATTTGCCGAATGGCCACGGTGGCCATTTGATGCATGCACAGAGCATATGGGGGTTTGGGGGAATCTCGTGAGATTCCTAGAAGAGTCTGGCCTCCAGCCTCCCCTTACTGCCAGCCTGAACTACCAGGATGATTTAGGGTTATATTCCTCTTCATGGGTTCAGCCTCTCCCTACAGTTCTCCAAACCCTTACTAGGCATATAACAGGAATGTCTCCAGGGCATGACAAATCCTTCCTGGTTTCATTCTGAGTTCTCCATGGCTGGCTCTACTCTGTAGGATTAAGCCCCCAGCAGCCCAGCAATCTTCCTGGTTTGGGCTTGGGCTTGAAGAGAGTCCTGCTGCCTAAACTTCTCACCTTCTTACCAGGCTTTCAGGCTTTATAAACCCAAGCAACCCTGGGCTTCCTGTTCTCAATTGTCAGTAGCCTCTCTGATTCCAATTGCACCAGCTCTCTGCACCGGCACGCAGTGTAGACTTCCAGCTGTCCGGAGCATCTGTTATTTCTATGCTGGTGTCATTTTAAACGCCCAGCTCTTTACTCCCCTATTACGCCCACGTGGCAGAGGGAGGTCACAGAAAGCCCAAAATGGCCATGAGCACGTCCCAAAATGGCCACTGACCGGAAGTCAGAGTGTTTGGGATGTGACTCAGCCTTTAAAGGAAGTAGCTGAGTCAGAGGAAGTGGAGAGGAGTAAGAGAGGGCTGGAGAGTGTCCGTGTTGCCTGGAGTATCAAGGGAGCCAGTCAGTGAGGAGAGTACCTAGCGAGTGAAAAGCCAGGCTAGGTGCAGAGTCAGTCTCTCGGGCCAGTAAGGGTGTGGCTGCAAGAGACTGTGAGATACTGGGCCGAATAGTTGCCTAACTTAGGGAGAGGCCAGTAAACAGGGGCTACGTGGCTGAACTAAGAGACTGTATGCAGCTGAATTGAATAAACTGAGTGCTTGAGTTAATTCCCTGAGCAAGAGTGCTGCTTGGGCCCCGTTCCTGCATGGACTTACCACTGACAGGCCTCCGCCCTGTGACAGCCCATCAAATCCAAATGATCCAACTAGAACTGAACAAGGATGTCTCCCCCATCCTCAAAAAGCCCACCCTGGACCCATCTGACCCCTCTAGTTACCGGCCAGTCTCCCTCCTTCCCTTTGCCTCAAAGCTTCTGGAACGTGTCGTCTACTCCCGCTGCCTGGACTTCCTCTCTGCCAACTCCTCCCTGGACCCTCTCCAGTCCGGCTTCCGCCCCCTCCACTCTACTGAAACTGCCCTGGCCAAGATCACCAATGATCGACTTGTCGCTAAATCTAAGCGTCACTACTCCATTCTTGTCCTCCTTGACCTCTCTGCTGCCTTCGACACTGTTGACCACTCGCTCCTCTTGGACTCATTTTACTCTTTGGGCTTCCGCGGCTCTGTCCTTGACTGGTTCTCCTCCTCCCTCTCTGACCGCTCCTTTAATGTCTCCTCCCTGAGTGGACCTCCCCCTCCCTTCCCCTTTCAGTTGGGGTCCCCCAAGGCTCTGTCCTTGGCCCTCTCCTCTTCTCTATCTACACCCTGTCCCTTGGCAAAATTATTGCCTCCCACGGATTCCAATACCATCTCTA
>QEPC01008216.1:3495788-3513768 GCA_003113815.1 Sphenodon punctatus
CCTCCCTCCGCTCCTTCAAATCCCTCCTCAAGACCCACCTTTTCCTTGCTGCCTTTCCCAATGCCCACTAGTCTTTCCCCTTACTCTTACTGTCTGCCCCGCTCTGCAGACTGCTGCTACCGACCTCTTTGTAACCAAGCCAAGCACACGCACCTGAGACTTCACATCCGCTTGAATGTTTGTTTGTCTTCTCCCCTCTCTCTCCCGCTGTCCCCTATCCCTGTCTCTCCCCCTTTGTCTTTTAGATTGTAAGCCACAGGCAGGGACCGTGTCTAGTTCTATGTTCTGTACAGCACCATGTCACACGACTGGCGCTATATAAATGTCTAAAATAATAATAATAATAATAATGCCTCTATACAAATCAATGGTGCGACCGCACCTCGAATAGTGTGTGCAGTTCTGGTCGCCCCATCTCAAAAAAGACATAGCGGAACTAGAAAAGGTGCAGAGAAGGGCAGCGAGAATGATAACGGGTATGGAACGGCTTCCGTACAAAGAGAGGCTTGACAAGCTGGGTCTCTTCAGCTTAGAGAAGAGAAGACTGAGAGGGGACATGATAGAGGTTTATAAAATCTTGAGTGGTGTGAAATGAGTAGATCGGGAACGGTTATTTACCCTCTCAAATAGTACTAGAACTAGGGGACACTCCATGAAATGAGCTGCCTGCAGATTTAAAACAAATAAAAGGAAATACTTATTTACTCAACGCATAAATAACCTATGGAATTTGTTGCCAGAGGACGTTGTCAAGGCCAGTGGTATAGCTGGGTTTTAAAAAGGACTGGATAAGTTCTTGGAGAGTAGGTCCATTAATGGCTATTAACCAAGTAGCTTACAGGATGAACGTCTTACTGTCGGGAGCTGGGAGTGAACAACGGGGAATGGATTGTCCATTGGGATGGTTGGTTCTTCTCCCGTGCGATCGAGATTGGCCGCTGTTGGAGACAGGATGCTGGGCTTGATGGATCATTGGTCTGACTCAGTCTGGCAGGACTTACGTTCTTCTTATGACCTCCAACTGTCCCGATGGGATGGAATGGGGGGGCACTGCATCCCCCTCACACTCCTGGATGATGTTGTGTATCTAATGGCAGAGCTAAGACCACAGTCCCTGCCAGACCAACGATCCATCTAGCCCAGCATCCTGTTTCTGACAGTTGCCAACATGAGATGATTAGCATGTATGTATTAACATATTAGGTACAAGCTTCACATACCACAAGCCTATGAGCACCCAGCACAGAACAGCTGGTAGATCTGTTCCACAGACAGACGTAGCTCCCGTATGCGGAGAGGCTTGGTAGGTTGGGGCTCTTCAACTTGGAGAAGAGACGACTGAGAGGAGATATGATAGAGTTCTATAAAATCATGAGTGGGGTGGAACTAATAAACAAGGAGCAGTTATTTACCCTCTCAACTAGTACTAGAACTAGGGGACATGCCATGAAACTCATGGGAGGCAAGTTTAAAACAAATAAAAGAAAGTATTTTTTCACTCAGCGTATAATTGGGTTGTGGAATCTCCTGCCAGAGGCTGCGGTAAGGGCCAGTCCTAGAGCTGAGTTTAAAAGAGGTTTGGACACGTTTCTGGAAGATCAGTCCATTAGCAGCTATTAGCCAGACAGGATCGGGGAACATGATGGGAGCTGGGGGAAAACAACAGGGAATGGATCCCCCATTGTGACCTGTCGGGTGCTTCTCCCAAGCCACCGTGATTGGCCACTGTCGGAGACAGGATGTTGGGCTGGATGGACCATTGGTCTGACCCAGTATGTAACCAGGTCGAGAGCACTCCTCGGCCAATCTTCCTCCACTTCTCCATTTTCACCTTTTTCGTGTCATTTGTTCATTTTTTTTCCCAGTTCATTCTTTTTAGCCATTTTTTTTCTTTCTTTTTTTAAATACCTCACTTATTTTTATTGTTCTTGGCGAAAACAAATGAAATACCAAAATCAAATGAAATTGTGAAAAATCGGCTGATTGATCATTGTGGCAAATATTGTTCAGATCGATAAGAACCCACTCAAAATTGTGGGAAAAAACTCTGCGAGTATTTGTTTTGCTCCCCACTTCAGCTGTATGAAAATGCAAACAAGATTCACTCCTCTCCTCATTCCCACTCTGGCCATTGCCTCCAATGTCCCCTGCTTTGGCGTGTCTTTACTGGGCATCCAGAGTTGCACAGAGCATTGCTGGTTGCAGACCGTGGCCAGCTTGTATTACTACGGAAAGTCGCTTCCCAGACCCCAAGCTCTCAAATCCAATAGAAAGCTGGACTGTTGTTTTCCATTGGAGCACAAGGCCAAATTCTAATCTCAGTGATACTGGTGTAAATGTGGAGTATCCCCATTGATATCAGAAGCATCAGTGGTACATGAGGTTGCCTTTCTGGGATGACCCCTTGATCCCTGCCCTCCAACTCCAAAGCCCTGTCCTCTGAAAGTCCCAACCTTGATGGCCAGGGGGTGGGCAATTTAAACAATCTGGTGGCCTAGTGAAGCAACTTTTGGAAAGCCTTTTCTACTGAGGGTGGAAATGAGATTTTGCCAAAACAGGAATTCCTATCGAAATCCTGGTTCCTGATACTGTCTTGGTTGAATTAGTACTCGAGAACGTCTCAGTCAACATTTCATTTCTTGATTTACTGACTTTCCGCTTGCCAGGATCCCATTAACCGCTCTGCCGTCCATTTCAACTCCCAAGAAGTACTACCGACTCAATCGGCATTTTTAGACAAGATGGTACTCGTATGGGAGGGCAATAAAACCCGCGAATTATCTGCACGTAGAAACTACTCCTGCGAGTCTCACAGAATGTCCACACGTGAATGTGCATCCAGAAACCCTAGATAGCAAGGGTTTCTTAATGCGCATTCGAAAACTCCCGGGCGAATTGCTCATCGTGCACGTCTAAAAACGTCCTGGTTGTGGTTCTCTTGGTAGTTTCCCATGCAGACGTCATGTTGCAATCCATGATCCCCAACGCTGCCGCCTTCGTCTCTGCAGAAGAGGAATGATCGCAGGAGATTACAAACCCCCCACAATTTTTATGCACATCTAGAAACGCCCAAGGAGAGTGGGTGAGTCGAAGGGGAAGGAATCGTCTCAGCAGCTGGCCTGTCTGGATTTGGTCTTGTTTCAAGGAACTGGGAGACACCAGAGATCACCGTGCTCAGACACTTAGGGCTGGACTTGAGGCAGACTCCAGTTCAGGCAAAGCCCCTGGCTTGCCCTTAGTGACCCCTCTCCCATCTCCAGTTTACCATCTCTCATTCCCCTAAGCCCCTTGACGTTCCATACCAGTTGACATTACTATGTGCGTGGTCCCCCAGCCTCTGCACCAGGGCTTAAGACAAGTCAGAAAAGAGACTTGGCAATTGCATGTCAGGAAGCCTAGTGATCGATTTACAGCCAGGGTCAAAGGTGAGGAATTTGGGGGAGGGGGGTTGAGGCTGAAGGGACATGCTACCTCCATTCTCAGACAATCACTGGGGACATTAGATGGAGATGCACAGAGTTAGCAGGATTATGGGCCTAGGATGGTGTGGTTTATATTAGGGATGGATTTTGCAATAAAGACTTTGTCTTGCGTTCTCTCAATCTTGGTGCTAAGGAGTCTGGGACCCCTCAATCACTGCTACTTATTTAATCTCCGCACCACCCTGGGGTTAAGGAGACCAGGGCAGGACACTGGAATTCGTCCATCTACCCAACCCCTTGGTTTGGGCAGGTCAGTTTTGATTACAGGAGGGACATCCTAGTGTCACAAAGCATTTAACAATGACCAAAACTGAGACTGTATCCTGTCTTCAAATATTTAATCCCAGCTACAAGATACCAAGGGGTTTGACCAGGAGCTGGGACCAGGAGCTGGGACCAGGAGCTGGGACCAAGATACATACTGGTTTGACCAGGAGCTGGGATAGGGAGCCATAGAGTCTAGGGATGGGTGAACGCAGTTCGGAAGTTCTGAGTTCGGACCGAACTCGACCAGTTCGACGACTGGACCGAACTTCCGAACTGAACTCGATTTTCAAACCGAACCGAACCGACTATCCGAACTCGGCTCTGTTCGCCCATCCCTAAAAGATAATATCCCATTTAGTTCAATGGGGTTTGAATTTCCGAACTCTGTTCGGAAGTTCGGAGTTCAGACCGAACTCGACCAGTTCAGTCGACCGAACCGAACTTCCGAACCAAACTGAATCTCCGAACTCTGTTCTGTTCGCCCATCCCTAATAGAGTCAGGTTCTCCAGCTCACAATAGAATGTCCTCACTTGAACCAGCACGCAACTATGGCCAGCAGGCACAGAGGGAGGGGTTTCCTGTTCCAGTGGTGTTGGTCCTGATTGGTTGATTTGAACAGCTGCATTGTGGCTCCAGCAGAAGAAGCCCTGTGTGGGAGCTTTGGCAGTTGCCCTGGAGAGCGAAGGGAGCAGGCAGTTCTGGAAGGGTTGGTAGCAGCTGAAAACAGGGACTGAGAGAAATACACCCTTGGGCACTGACAGAATTAGCTCAAATATTCTCAGAACCTCTGTCAATTATCTTTAAGAACTCTTGGAAAACAGATGAGGTGCCAGAGAAGACTGGAGGTGGGCAAATATCCCTACCATTCAAAAATGGGGAAATGAGCATCTGGGGAATAATAGACCAGACAGCCTGACTTCAATACTTGGGAAGATGCTAGAACAGATTTTAAAAGTCAGCCTGTAAGCCCGTTGGTGGCAATGCAGTGATTACTCGTAGCCAGCGTGGATGTCAGGAATAAGTCATGCCAGACTAATCTTGTCTCCTTTGATAGAGTGAGTAGTTTAGTGACTGAGGGGAATGCCGTCAATATAGCTTGATTTTAGCAAAGCATTTTCCAGAGTTTCACTGGAGATCCTCATTGACAAGCTTGCACCATGTGGGCTGAGAGACACTCCAAGGTGGCTTCTCATGGCTGGTTGAAGAATTGAACTCCAAGAGTGGGTCATCGTCATCAAACTGGAGGGAGGTATTAAGTGGGGTCCAGCCGGGCTCTGCTGTCCAACATCTTTATTAAAAAATAAAAATAAAATTCAACTGAGATTAATATAAAGTTCTGCATCGGAAAGGACAACTGAATTCACAAGCATACGCTGTGGGTTGAGTATTCATTGGTCTGGAAAGAAAGACCTATGAGGAAAGGTTGAAGGAACTGGCTACGTTCAGCCTAGAGAAAAGAGGATTAAGGGGAAGACAGGATAGCAGCCTTCTGATATAGAAAGGACTGCCCCCCAGAAGGGAGGTGTTAATTACCCCGGCCAGCACCAGCCCTAACATCTTCCTGGAGGCCTTGACCAACCAGGATGGGCAAGGATCTAATTCACAAGTTGTGGCCCGAACAGACCCCAGGACATCGGCCTCACCGGTCGGCATCACCGATTGAAATTCATCCAACAAAACATGATCACTGACAGAGAGAGCATTCCCAACCTCTGACTCTACCACTGCCTCTGAAGTGGCGGAGTCGAAGTCGTGCTCAGTGCGAGCAATTTTGTCCACAAAGTATGTCAAAACCATGTCGCAGCGGGCCTGAGATGGTTCCGGTTCCAGGTGGAGACAGGGTGGACTGACCAACCCTCTCACCGCCCAGAACAGCTCTGCCAGACACGACTGAGTGGATCCTATGAGGGAAGCAAAAAAACTGCTTCTTTGCTTCCCTCACAGCCACAGCATAGGCCTTCAAAAATGCTCTATGCCGCAGTCAGTCATCTTGGGCACGAGTCCGGCGCCACCATCACTCCAACCACCTCCCTTCACGCTTCAACTGCCCCAGGTCCTCCAAGAACCCTGTAGACCTGCAGAGACGAAGCGCAGGGAGCAGACACCTGGGATCCACCCAATCAATGGCCTCCATGAACCAGATGTTCCACAAGGCTACGAGGTCATCAATGGAGNGGAGAGGTTACAGTTCTGCACCAAGGGTGGGGGGGGGGTGTCCTGTGGGGCCAGCCCTTCTCTGGCTGAGTGGTGATGGGGGGTAGGGTAGGCTGGGGGTCCAGACATGGCAGAAAGAAGTAAATAAAAAGCATACTCCTGTTGTTTTGCAACCACCCGGCTAGCTGTCCTTCCGGGCTCTTAAACGGGAGTAGCCGCCAGCCAGAGAGAGGAGTGATCTGTCCTCACCCCAAACGTTCTCCCCTAGAGATCGCGGTGGAAATGGCTCACGGCCCACCCCACGGCCAGGAGTTCCATCAATCGTTTCTCTCCGGAGTGCACAGACTCCTGCTGAAACAAGCCGCTGTTTTTCCTTTCCCCTCGTGTTCTTGTCCCAAAACTGCCACCCTTGCCAATTTTTAAGGAACACTTATGAAAAATACATGTTGCAGGGCTGGTGTTGGTGCCTTAGGCAGGCCCTGCAACATGTATTTTTCATAAGTGTTGCCTAAAAATGTGCAGAGGTGCCCCCCCCCACCCCCGCCCCATAAGCAGTAGCATCAGGATCCCATGGGAACGTGGTTTTGACGCACGGGTAAGCTGAGACCAGGGATTACACAACCCCATCCCACAAACGTTGGGTCACACACTCTGCTTAGGCTGAGTGAGAAGGGGAGGCCTTCCCAGCGGTCAGCAAAGGGTTTTGCACAGATCGACCTTCGCTTGTAAGAGCGCATCCCCGCCAACTCCTGCCCCTCGGTAAAGTTCTTAAGCGCTGGCTAGCTGCTGCGGTTTCCCCTTGTCTGGGGAGATTCCCCTCGGCACTCAGGGTGCCCCCCAAGGATGGACCCTCTTTCTGAAACACAAGCCCAAAGCCATTACTTTCAACTGCCGGAGCCCTCTCCCTGCTGCAAAAGCGTCTTTTCTTTGTCCCTTGGGTCTAGCTCCGCTTGCCAAGAGCCACTTGTTACATCCAAGGTAGAAAACCAGGTTGAGCCTCCCGCTGCATCCAAGGTAGCAGCTCTGCGTGGCGGAGGAGAAGACTCCTTTACCGTAACTCCATTCCGTTTTCTATTGGCCACGCAAAACCTGCTGCTGCCGTCCTGCTTCATAACCAGCACGATGGGGGAAGGCCAAGGTCTGGGGGAAGGCTCGGTTATGCCTTGCGGATGCATTTCCTGTACGGTCTGCAAAGCTTCCTCTTGCTCTGCGACAGGTCACCTCGGGGGGGAGGCGGGAGGGGGGCACAGCCCGGACAGAAATGCAGGGAGCTCCCCTTGGATGTGTTCCCAATGGTGGCTTTGTCGTGGGCTAGCACCGATTAGCTGCCCAGGTTCCCATCTCAGCGACCGCACGTCCAATCGCATTTACCAGTTACACGGGGATTCTCCCCTGCCTCGGACCAGGACCCTCTTCCACAGCTCCTGTCTCTGGGCACATTTCAACCAATTCCCAACTTTCTGCTGCTGGAGAGTTGCCTGCAGTGCTGCACACATAGTTGCAACCGTGGTTTCGGCCCATGGGGGTAAAACCGTTTCTTTCTTGCAGAGCAAAAGCGTCTGCACAGGATTTGTTGGGCATGAGCCAGATCTTGAAAACGGATTTCAAGCTCGTGGGGGCCGGGCGAGCTCTGAAACCCGTGCACATGCAGGATATGTGTGTGCACATGGGCCACGTGCACGTGACTTGCGTGTGGCTTGCATGTGAGCTAATACAGTTGGGCACATTTTCTGCATGAGAGTTGTGTGCGAGATGCGCGTGCGCGGTTTGCACGGTGCACGGGGTCTGGGATCGAGCCCATCGTCCACAATATCGGTGCATTCCATGACACCGAATTTGCATCCAGTTGCCAAACTCCCATTATGATTGTTCGCTCAGCTGCCCCGATCTAGGTAAAAAATGTGGGGCTGCCTGCCTCGCCTCCAAGCTTTGCCCCTTTGCCTTGGTGGGGAGCTGTTTCCTGAAGAGGATGGGGACGCCTTCTTTGGCACTTGCGGAGCCCTTAAACAAATAGCAATCGTGGCCAATTTTCTCACCGTGCCAATAATACTTTAAAGGCACCTTTTTCCCTTTATCCCGCTTGCCATTGCCAGACCTCTTAGATTTGCCCACCAAATCAAGCAGGTTTTCCAACCGCTCTAAAATGTTCTGAATCCATCTGACTCCACTTCCTCCCCATCCATAAGCGCCGGTGCTGACCTACACCCTACGTTTTCCTCCCGGTGGGCTGTCTCCCCCCGCACCCGTTGCTGCACAGAATGATTCTATTTCTGTGGCAATCGCCACTGTTCTCATTTGGAAGTCCAGATCCCACTGGCCATCAATGAACTGGTCGTTTGCTAGGATCTCCTCTATCTCCTCACCGGCTGTCTGCGTCCTCAGGTCTTCGGCTTGCTCTGGTGGGGTCTCCTCCTTCAGAGGCTCCTGAACTGGGTCCTTGCCGACTGGCTGGTGCTCTGCTCCAACCACCGATCCAAGGCTCACTGGGAGTGGCTGATTCCCTCTCTGCCAGTGGTAGAGCGAGGCAATGTTTAGGTGATCCTCTTGCCCGCAGACCCCGGCTCTAAAACACTCTTTTTCAATGGGCCTTCCAGCTCCTTTAAGCCTTTCAATGGTCTCTCATGCTCTTCCCTGCTAGAGAGCCCGGAGTTAGTCACAGCCTTTCAGGTTTTAGCTAGCGACTGAAACGCTTTCTTGTCCAAGGCAGCCAAATGTTAATGGCTCTCACCTCCTCCCGAGAAGCCTCCATGCTCCCTCCCAGCTGCTGATGCGATGCCTCTGTACTCTCCATGGGCTGCAGGGTTGTCAGTGTCCGCTGCCAAGATGCCTCCATGCTGTCCTTGAGACCTGCCCAAAGCGTCGCTCTCTCCCCCATCCCGGTTCAGCAGCGACACAGGCTCACCGTTTTCTCTCCGAGGGACACACGCTCCTACCCCTGGCATCAGTGTTGCTCCACACTTCTCCGAGCGGCGGGAAGGCCCAGGGGCAGCCTTGCTGGGTTGGTGACCCTTCGACGGGAGGGAGAGACTGGAGACTTCCCCTGGGGTAGAATAGTCCATGTATTTACAACGGTACAAGTTGATGACAGGAATGGCTAGAATCAGCTTCCAGTTCCTCCAGTCAGGGCCTGCTGAACCCTCCAAGTCCAACACCCCCAGGCTGTCTCTCCTTGCAGCCTTTGGCCCCAACCCTCCGGCATGCCGCCCACGCCCACTCTTCCCTCCCACTCCAAACTGAAAACCTCTCCCGCCCCAGTACTCAGCCCTGCCCAGCCAAGACAAGAGACTGGCAGGCTAGCCCAGGTTCGGGCGGCTGATGGCCCGCCCTGCTCACATTCCAGGGAGCTGAATCCCCAAAAGGGGCTACATTCCCAGGGGTTGGAGCAGACCAGATCCCCCGTTTCCAAGAGTCAATAACACCGTATCTTTAAGGGTGAAACGAAAATGACTCTTCACGTTCATGAGGATCATCTGCATATTAGTTCTCACAAAGGACTCTCAGAATTTGTCTCCACTCCCGTTGTAAAATCTGCAACCTGGCTTAACGGCTTCTTGCAATGCTCAGAATGTGGGTTATGGGCCACCAGCCACTCAAACGAGTGTCGTGTGAATGGGTTTGAAGAATCAGCTTTGGGCCTGGCTGGGGGGGCAGGAGAGCAAGACTTTTGCAAGGCACCATCACCAGAGCCGCCCTACCAGAAACGCAGGGCTGTTTTCCATGGTGTCAGATTGCAATACCCCCCTGGAGTTCAGCCTTTGGGCTTCAGTGTCCCTGAGGGGGCGTTGTGCTGTGATCCCAGCATCAATGATCAATCACCCCGTGCTTTAAAGAGGGTCAGGCTGCTCTGCAGCCACAAACGTTTGTGTAGCGCGGTGCTGGGGCGGGGGGAGGGACTAGAATAGAGCAGACCAGAATTTGATCCAGTCTGTCATTGGTGGAGGAGAATCAAACTGGGAGTCCCAATAAAACCCAATATTGTGGGTTAGAGCCAACAAGCATTTGCTGAAATAACCCACCCCAGGGAGCCCAGGTTCTCATCTTGTTTATGCCTCGAACATGAGGCTATAAATAGAGAGGAGAATGAGAGCCCCATGGAAAATTTATCCAGCCAAGGTTCAGCGAGCGGCTCAGCCTCCAGGACAAGTGAACCCTGGACGACAGGAGGGGAGATGGCCTCCTTTCCAGAGCTGACAGCTGTTCATCCAGCATGGAGATGGAAGTAGCCATTTTCTAGAGGAGAAACTGCCATCAGCCACCCAGGGAACCAGCACTGGATTTGCTCCTGCCGCTCCGATGACTTTAGAGTGCTGGCTTCACCAAGATCCTCTGTGGCCGTCCTGGCACTTGTGGGCAAGTGACATTTGCAGCCCAGTTTTATTTCCTATGTAGCTCATGTCAATCAAATTGTTTCCGCAAAGGGCCTTGTGGGGGTAATTACAAGAGGACGTGTGGTGCGAGTTAATGATGTCAATGCAAGAAAGACACACGGCCAGGGCCTTTATTCCACAGGGCTGAAACAAGCAGCAAAATGTTTGCTTGTGAGTAATTTTGCCATATTGGGAACTGGGATCGATTTCCCAATGCCAATACAATTTCTTGATTCTTGCAATACGGTGAGATACCATCCCGATTTACTGGTTTTCTGCTTACCGTACATTTGCTGTATACCATTCATTTACTGCTTACCACTTTGCTGAGATTACCGTTTTTCTTCCAGGTTTGTTGCTTCTGCATTTCTGAGCCAATTCCTGTGTGACTCTTAACCTCCCTGCTCCTGCCCAAACACAGGGTTTTTTTAAAAATAGTGCCTCCATTCCAGTGCCTCCAATCAGAATTATTGTTGCATGTTGTTCCCTTTGCATTGACCAATCTGCAACTGGATTGCAAATTTGCAAAGGAATCTGCATAACAGCCAATGAGTTACGAGGAATTGCAAGGGGAAATGGAGCGCAGGGAAGAGGAAGGAAATGCAGGATTGTGCTGGAATTACCTCATGGGATTGGAAATCGATGGCAATGCAGTCAACGGAAAGTTGGCAAATTGAGAAATGAAATGTCGATCAAAACATTGTCGGGTACCAAAAGGTTTTTGATTCAACCGAGATGGTATCGAGAAGGAACTGGGATTTCGATGGGAATTCCCGTTTTTGCGAGATTTTGTTTCAGCCCTACTGTTCAATCCTAGAAACAGAAGAGTGGAAGGTAGCTCAAAAGGCCATCTAGGCTAGAGCTACAAGGAATCTTCACAGTGAATAGCTCATGCAGTGCTTCAAACCCCATCCAACAACACAGAGACGAGATGCTATTCCCCCCTTGCTTTGCTTCTGGAAATGGATATCAGTGTCGGTTATTTTGGCAACCTTGGTATCTCATTTACTTTGTTTGGGGGCTATTTGCACGCCCACGCACCGCGCATACAGGGTGAAAACAGACAGGATGCTAACCACCCTTTAACCAGCCTTGGTGGTTATTTATGCATGTTGCAGGGCTGTATTGGTGCCCTATGCAGCCCTGAAACATGCATAAATGACCCCCAAGGGTGGTTAGCGTCATGTCTGTTTTCACCCACAGAAATCTGGTTCGGCGGTTAACTGCCACAGGAACTGTATGTCCCTCCATGGCCTCTAAGATCAGCTGAGAAGAGCATCCTCTTGCAAGTTCTGACTTTAGCCCAGATCCATACGAACAGGGCACTCGGAGAGGCATTCTTTGTGGCCGCTCCATAACTCTGAAACTTCCTTCCCCTGGAGGGTCACCTCAGCATCTTCTGGAGCAGTATAAGACTCATTTATTTGGCCAGCCATTTAGCAAGCAGGCTTAGGGGTGTCAGTATTGAATGTGGTTTAGCTGGTATTTTATGTTTTTTATGATGTTCTTAGCTGCCCTGAACCCTCAGGGCAGGGCAGGATAGAAATAGAAACAAACTGATAAATAAACAACTGGTTAGTTACCAAATAACCATCAAACTAACCAGAATATCAGATATTTAGCAGATTATTTTTTTTACTCTTGGATCCAGCACGTAGTCAGTCCCCAATTTCCCCTTCTCCTGCCCTCATTGTCCACGGATAAGAATTGATCAGTACCCAGTATTGACTTAGATTTCTATGAAGGGCTTTTTGTAGACAAACCCAAAAAGGAATGATGTGTTTGCTGCATACCCCCCTCATATCCCTGCAGCCCTCAAATCCCTAAACCATTCCCCGCCAAAACAAAAATGGTTTACACTCTCTCTTGAACATTCTCAGGCTTTCGAGACCCTCAGGGAGGGAAAGAGAATTCCAAAGCTGAAGAGCCAAGACGGAAAGCGCCTCACTGTTTGTGTCTCACCAGAAGACCTCGCCCAGAGGACAATGGGAGAGAGGGGAGGCCTTGGTCCCGCTCCCAAGGTATGTTGGGTCCAAGCTGTTCATATTTGACAACGGTCATCATGTCCCATTCCAGCACAATCTTCCAGCCTGCCTTCCTCTGTCTTGCCTTTTATCATCTTTCTTTTATCATCTTTCTTCCGCTCCCCTGAACACCCTCCAGCATGCTCTGGGGTACGGGGCCCAAAATAGAGAGGGCTGAAATGAGAATCAATTTGTTTCTCGCCAAAATCTTGTGAGGGTCAAAAATCATTGCTGAGATTTTGGGATGATCTCAGTCATGATTTGAGATCTTGGCAAGAATCTTGTCCAAATTTACCATGTACCATGAGTTACCATGTACTGTATGCCAATTTGCCGTGCACCATTTACCATGTACCGTGTTCGTCCCAGTAATGTGCAGGCATAAAATGCACACGCACAGTCCTCTTCCAAGGTGACACCAAGGTGACAGTGTCGCCGTCATTTTAGAAAAGGGCAGCCATTTCGCACATACGCATTACCAGGATTAACGTGGTACACGGTAAATAGTAGGGGTGGGAATATCGGTATCGGATAAATCCGATACACCCAATAATCAGGTATGGCGGATTAATCTGATAATCACCGGTATCGGCATACCAGATTTTTAACATTGGCCGTTTTACCAGTTTTCTTACATCGCGGCCATTGAAGTGAATGGCCGCGATGGAAAAAACCCAGTAAAGCGGCCAATGTTAAAAATATCCGGTATGCCGGTAGTGGTAAATCCGATACCGGGGAGATCCGATACTGGTAAATCCGGTATCCGGTATTCTCCCCGGTGTCCCATCCCTAGTAAATAGGTATACGGTACACAGTAAATCATGGTAAGCAGCACATGGTAAATCACTGCAAATCGAGACAAATTCTTGACTGAGAAAGTGCCAAGAACTGGGGGATTTTCCCGATTATCAATTCTTGCTAAAAACAAATCGAGAACCATGATTCTCAGCATGAATCAGGAGAAAATTGAGATCGCGAATCAGCCCTAAGAGCAGATCAGACTAAACCAGTGAAGCCCTGCTCGGCGCTAACTCGAGAGTAGCTATCGGATCCCATGTCTCATGCATGAAACTGGTTTGCTACAAACCCAAATAGCGTTTCCCTTTTGTTGCAACAGACTCATATCACTTTCACAGAGACCACTGGGTCAATCTAGTCTGATCCGTGCAAACGTCAGTCCCGTCCCTGTACAAAATCCCAAATTAGAAGAAAACCATTCAGCTAAATTCAGTGTGCCCCAAGCAGAAGAGAGGAGGGACCGATGTCTGCCCAAGCCAGAGGTCCATGCGATGTCGGGGAGTTAATTTAGCATGTTATCTGATCTAGTCCCATGATCTCTGTAAACAGTCATCCTGCAGGTGGTCCCCCCCCCGATATGTATTTATGCTTTTGCTTTTCTTCTACATGCACAGGAATATGTTTCCGTTAGTAGCAATTTGTCACGTTAGCCCAGGTTGTGGCTCCAACACAACCATGCTGGGGATCCTTCCAGTCCGACTCTGGGGCCCACAGCTGAGGACTCCCTACTTCCCAGCACAGGACAAATAAGATCACATCACCTTGAAGTCCTCTGTGTGGCTCTCATTCCACCTGAGTCATGTGCGTGCATGTGACCGGTGGCCACTGCGCCAACAGGGGTGGCAGCTGCCCGGGTTTGAACTGGAGCCGCTGAGAATGATGCCTGTCACACACTCTCCCCGCCAAGTCCAGCTTCTATTTCTGAGCACGCTCAGTCGGCGGTCCAATTCCTTCCGTCCAGTGGAGTGGGGCTGTTTCCAGGCATCGGCACGCAGCTGGGTTCCGGGGGGAGGAGGGGAGACAGGCAGGCTGGCGTAGCCTTGGTGGCTGAGAGGGCAGATGCCTTGCAAGTCAGAGGTGGCATTTCCTGATGGACTTTACCTCCCGCAGGTAGATGCATGCAGCTGCTGTCGAGAGAAGGGGCATCAAGCAAAGGGGACGGGGAAGCAGTTCACAGACCACAGAGCCTGTGACTGTAAATGGACCAGGTTGGGGGTGGCATGCCAGACTCTGTTTATTTTTACAAACCAGTCCCACCAACGCAGACTTCTCAAGAGGCGAGAGTGACACCTGCCAGGGTGCACGACATCCAGATAAAATTGGATTGATCCACCCGAACGCCGGAGGTCGGCCCACTCCAAGATCAAACACCCAGCTGGATTGGGGAGGGGGGAATCTTTGAGAATCCCAGGTGCAAGGGACCAGGGCCAGCATCAATCACTCATTAGTGTGTCAGACACCCAGCACATGACTCTGGGGCAGCCGGAGCCACCTAAACCTTGGTCTTGGCCTGAGTGGCCCCTGCCTTTAGAGGCATGACAGAGGGGATTAAGCTGGGTGTAAGGCGACACTGGGTTTGATCAATCGACAATCAGGCTCTAAAGCAGGCCGGCCAGCCACTCGCTCAGGCCTCGCCAGCACATCTGCGCTAACCTCGAGTCTGCTAAAACCATACAGTCACAGGGGAGGAAAGACTCTCAAGGATCAGCTAGTCCAGCCCCCTGCTACAAGGCAGAATAATCTCTACCTACAGCATCACAGGCCGATCGTTTTCTAAAACATCCAAGGGAAAGGATTCCACCGCTATAAGAGGGACCGGCCGTGCAGCGGCATCGCGGCCCACGCTTCCTAGAGTGATGGCATCCCCCCACTCCCCGCTGCTGGGAGAAGGGTTGGGGGGGCCCTGACTCCACACCCTGCACCAGCATTGCACTCCGAGCTGTCCACAACCTCCCTGCTCAGCCCAACGTGCGGCTCTTGTGCCTCCACGTGGCTCTCTCATTCGGAGGAGTTTCTCTCCTCTGCAACGTCAACGTCCTTTGAGAAGTGCGGTGCCCAGACCTCAGTCCAATGCTCCAGTCCTCCAGACGCCAGAACAGTCAAGACTCATCTCCCTACTCAGATCCCCTGGTTGCGTCTTCCCCCAGGCTCTATCCTTCATGTGTTCAATAATGTCATCAGCAACTGGGGCTCTCCCTTATCTCTGGAGAAGCGGGTTTGGAGTCTGATCCCTCTCGTGAGCAACAAAACCTTCCCTGAGACTCTTGACACTAAAGGACTGTTTAATGCATCAAAGAGAGGAAAGACAAGAATGAGCGACTGCGAGTTAAACACATTCCAGTCCAAAATCGTCTGCTCCTCCTCCTTGGCAATCTCTCTTTTATTTGATGCCTGCCCCTGTTCCTCCTATCCTGATCTGATCTTTCCTGGACCACCCTTGACACCCCCCACCCCCACCCCCCCATCATCTAGTCTTTTTTCTCTTTCCTCCTTCCTCTCTTATTTGCAAACATGACCCCGGAGCCCAAACCCATTAGAAATAAGGCAAAAAAATGAAATAAATAGCAGTGAAGTGTGATTAACCCAGGGAAGGGATGAATTCTCCATCCATCGCAGTATGAACATTAAAACTAGAGGCCCCTCTGAAAGATGCACCTTAGTCAAACACCGTTTCATTGGCTTGATACAGTGATATCTGGGATAGTGTCATAGGATCTCCGAAATCAAGAGCGAGGAGGTAACTCAAGGATCAGCTAGTCCAACCCAAACCTGGTTTCAAATCGTTGCGGTAACATTTGGTTATGTGATAATGCGGTTAACCTCCCATATCTACCTCCTCCCCTCACGCTCAGAACTGCTGTGGCATTGTGTCTCTGGTCATTGATTTCCCAGAAGGTGACACTCACTACTGGGTTTTAATCTCTCCCCAGATGTCCCTCAGCATGCAGCACTTCCGCTGGTAACCCAAGCTGCGCTCTGCAAACAAGGAACAGGAACTGAGGATTAAGCCATGGAGATAGCATTGGTGTACCAATAAATCTGGCCAGTCACTCTGCAGAACCAGCAGGAGGGTGAGGGGGGGAGTTACAGGCGGCAGGGTGCAATTCCCAAGGCTGGGTGTGTGGGAAGGAATCCTCTAGCACAGGACAGGGCCCTTGGACCAGGAAAGGGAGGCTGCGTTAGAACAAAGTTATTTACAGGGGGATTCTCGGGGTTATCTCAGTGTGAAGCTTCCACTGCAATGATCAGACACAATGACTAGCACAGTCTCTCCCACACACTGGGAGCCTGATCCCTCTATGGAGACAGTGACCCAGGAGCATCACAAGTGAGAACTGAGAATCCTATCATCCTACACCGTTAGACTTTTCTAGTTCACTCAGAAGCTAGTTCGTGAGTGTCTGTGAATCCTGGTGCCACCACTAGAGGGGGACAGAGCGCCACAGCCTCCATATGGCTCAGGCCCACCACTAGAGGGGGACAGAGCGCCACAACCTCCATGTGGCTCAGCGCCACCACCAGAGGGGGACAGAGCGCCACCGCCTCTGCGTGGCCCAGAACCACCACTAGAGGGGGACAGAGCACCACAGCCCTGAGACACACAAAACCTGACTGCTCGAGCTTTAGCTGTTTTGAGAGCCCAAGTTGTGTCCGGAATTACGGTCATCATTCCAATTTCACTGAACTTTTCTTTGAAATTGGAATGGCTTTTCCGAATCAGCCCTAGGTCCATCCCAGTAACTTTCCACTGAAACCTGCTAGTGTCACCCCTGTCCCCGTATCTCATGGAGCCAACACAGATTTGCCAATATGCTTGTATCAGAACGCGTATTCAGTGTAATAGCATCATCTCTCACGCCGGCATCTTGAATTACCTTCCAATGTCATTTTATAAGTTTTTGCCATAGCCTTTACTTTAGTTCCTACAGTTAATATCTAATTGTCTAGTGTGTAATGTGTGATACAGATTATATAGATCCCAGACCCCATTAGGAACAGTTTCAAGAATATATCAGTGCCAAGTTTACATACATGCATACCCCCCATAATGCATAATGCTAGGACCCTCTCAGCTCCTGTTCACTCTTTCCCTCCTTGCCAAACTCAGACTACCCCTTGGCCTCCCTTCCCTCTGCTCAGCTCACTGCTAACAAGCCAATCTGCCCTCCACCCCACCAGGCCAGATGCAGGACACACAAGCCCATCCCCATCACCCCTTCCTGTCCCTCTTGGAGCTGCTGCTCCCCCTGCTCCGTGCAGCGAAGAGGACACATCATCAGGTAATTCTAATCAGCCCCTGCAGTCAGGAAGCACTCAGCAATTCCCTTTCTCTTGTCGAGCTTATCAAGGTAATGCACGGCACTGTCTGTGAGAGCTCTAATAGCCACCACCTCCCCGCAGGACACCAGAGCGATCACCTCCAATGGCCTTCCCCTTATTTATGGGAGTCGTATGCACACCTAGCTACCCCTTGGCTCCCAGCTGTCTCCTGTCAAACTTTGGCCAACGCCAGAGCTTTCAATTAGTCCGGCTTCATTCCGAGAAGCCAGCGGATGACAATGCCTGGGGGGGGTGCCTGGGGGGGGGGGCTATGGTTCAGCGGGCCAGACGCTGCATAGGGAGAACTCTGCTTTTATTCTGGATCTGACAGAGAGGCGCTTTGACGGGACCGAGAATCTCAAGATCTGCATGGAAAAGGCTGAAGGAACTGGGTGTGTTCAGGCTGCTTTTGCACCACCAAAAAATTCAAGGAAAGCAGCTGATGGGAAACTAGGAGGGAAGTTCCGGCGTGATCTGAACTTCTCTGTCGGGTAAACCGGGACGCTTTCCCACTGCTGTCCCATGCTTTGAGCCATTCCATACATCTCAACAGTCCCTATTTAGGAG
>QEPC01008216.1:3513868-3526907 GCA_003113815.1 Sphenodon punctatus
TGGGTTTTCTGGATGGAAATCAGAAAGCTTCATGGGTTGCATTGGTGATTTGCACCCACTATGGAGTTGCCTCAGTAGAGTTTCACAAAAGCCACATTGACAGTAGGTGATGGACCCTTTACGGGGGCCTGCTCATCACCTTAAGCCTGCCCACTCTGAGGGCTATAAGAGCAGAAGACGCTGCAACTGTGGTCGCGTGCTGCAGCCAGCCAATCCAGAAGGACCAACAAGCTTGTGTGTGCTGGGCACTTTCCAACATCTGGGTTTGAGAGCAGAGAGGGGTCAGTCAGTGGATCACCTCACAGGTACTAGGCTGGGAACCCTGTTGTTTACTGAGATCCTGTTAATAAAGAGGCATTGTTTGAGGCAACCGTGACTGTGTAGAGTAATTTGGGACGACAGCACATACCCAACAGATCAAATCCCAGCGTAGACAGGGGCAGCTGAACTGAAGCCAGCGGCATTTCCTCCTGCTTACACCCAAGTCCAGATTTGGCCCCTGTGACCTGGAACTTCCAGCCTTCTCCTCCTTTCAGCATATGGTCTGGCTCGTTCTTATTAACATGTTTTCCTTTCTGCAACAAATAGATTGCCGGCACCGGGGGAGAAAAGCAGGCGAGCGCCTTGGTGATGAGTGTCCCTTGATCAAAGTCGGAATTTGATGCATCCTGTGTTGTTCCCAGCGCCTTATTTTCCCCCTTCTGTGTACCAGCTAATAGAGTTGTTATCCCTGTTAGTTTAAGGGTCGTTCGAATTCTATTAGAATATTAAATTATCCAGTGCTGTGCTGCTGGCAACAGCCGGCGCAGAAGGCCGTATGTTAGCCTGACAGAGAAGCTGCCATTCTCTGTCTAAGTTAGCTACATTTAAAAACCAGCATCTTTGTTTTATCCAAGGAAAGGGTGGGGGGATACAGAGCTGGGGGAGAGCTGTCTCTCTTTCTTCCTCTCTCAGTGCTTCCCTTTTCCAATCGTCAGCACAAATCACGGCCGCTCCGGCAACTCCATCCACCCTCTCTGCGCGGCAGGTTGGTAAATGTATCCTGCTTGTGTCTGATCATCAAACAGACCCTCCATTGCGTTTGTCAGTCCCCGATGGTTTTCCAGCCTCACAAATCAGAACGTCTCCGGAGGGGTGGGCTCTGTCTAGAAAATGCCAGGGGTCTGCTTCTCTGGATGGGGCGGCAGTTCCAGGACCGTGCTCTGCTAAACCAGCTCCGGCACTAACAAAGTGACCCTCAGCCCCTCCCCTTCCCAGGGGGAGCACGTGTCGGCTGTGTTCAATCCCCCATTCTCCCTCCCCTGGAGGCAGGTGCAGCCCTGCTGGGGGCCAAAGTCTCTCAGCTTGGGTAGCCACAACCAGCTGGCTATGAGCACGCGCCAGGTGCCCAGTGACCTGAGAGAGAGAGAGAGATCCATTGGTCCAGACAGCTTGGAAACCACTGGCTCCGAGAGCTATTGGTGAGATGCAAACATAACCCACCGGAGGTGTGGGTGGGTAATGCATCCTCCTCTGGTACAGGCAGGTCTGTCCAAGCCGAGATATGGGGACATCTCTTTAGCTCAAGCTGTAGTGGCTCATTCACTAAGATCATGCACTAAGAGGAAAGGTTGAAGGAGCTGCGTATGTTTAGTATACAGAAGAGAAGACTAAGGGGACACATGACAGAGGATGGCAAACATTGGTTCTCTCTTGCTCCTGAAGGCAAGACTAGAAATAATGGGCTCCCAAATTACAAGAAAGCAGGTTTCAGTTAAACATTAGGAAGAACTTCCTAACGGTAAGAGCTGTTCAACAGTGGAACAAATTGCCTAGAGCTGGGGGAGCGGGGTGTTCTCCTTCGCTGGAGGTTTTCAAACAGTCTGGACAGGGATGCTGTAGATGTGGATTTCCTGCACTGGGCAGGGGTTTGGACTAGAGCACCTCTGAGTTCCCTCCCAACTCTATGATTCTAGCTGAAGATTCCTGGTTCGGAGAATGGGAATGGGAGCTGAGCTTGACTGAGAATCCTGTGATATGGGACAGGACTCTTGGACTCCAGAGTGACGTGGGGCAGATCTATCGTAGGGATCCCCAGGGCATTTGCACCTGGAGGGTCAGAATTTCCACGTGTGCCAGGGTGGGGTTCCTGGGTTTGGAGTGGTTGGAAAGATTCTTGCTAAACACTTCTGCAGGACAATGAAATTCCCATGACTGCTGTGCATTGTTCATTGATCAGATCTCCCAGATCCCTGCAGGGGCTAANAAACAAAATCCAGCAATTTAAAAACCAAAACCGAGTCGGGATAAACAAATAAAAGTTAAAAGGTGAAGGGAGAGATAAAGTTGTTGAAGACCTCGCTCTTCCTCACAGTGAGCGGCTTCAAAGAAACCCTTAACCAGAACATTTAGGCGTTCTTTCCCTATTGGTAAAGGGAACGTCTTATGGGGGAGGCTGTGTCCGTCGGTGGCTCCGTGGGTCACGGGTGACATCACACCCCTTGTGACACAGCCAGGCAGGGACTAAGCACTAAGGCCCCTGCTCACCGGGCAGCACGGGCAGGGACCAGTGATGGCTGCATCTGTACAGCAGGGAGGGAGGGAGCAACCGGTAGGGAGGGGGAAGGTCCATGGAAGGGGGAGCTGTAGTCTATGCTTTGTATGTACGGACACCCTGGGCGGGCTCCTTGCCTCACTTCTTTGTTTTGTGCAAATGCCAGTTTTATACTCAGACTTGACTTTTTGTCACAGCTGTAGTCCTTGGGGGGGAAGAGATGCAAGGATCTGGGAAGGATTGAACCAGCATGCTTGGGGTCCTGAGCATGGAGCTGCCTTGCCAGCACCCCCAGTTCCCACCAACAAGGGCCCAGCAGTGGCCATAAAGGTCTCTTCCAGTACAGGTCAAACCACACCCCTCCTCAGCCTTGCTCCCTACCTTCAGCTTCCGGCTTGGTGGCTAGTTTCTATATTTATTTATTTCAGTTTCCACCCCGTGTGTCCCCCAAGTCCCAGGGCGGCTTGCGTAATAAAAAACATACATTCAGGGGTAGCGGTAGTGAACTGGTTATGGGGTTGGGGTTGGGGGCAGCATGAATTGATTATGGGGGGCACAAATGGACTGGTTATGGGGTTGGGGGCAGCATGAATTGATTATGGGGGGCACAAACCACTTGGGCACGCACTTCTGGTTTTCAATATTCCATCCATGGCCCTGTGGTTTGCATAACACAGACTGACTTCTTCGTATAGCTTGGCTCCAGATTCCACAAATAAAATTTGTCCACAGTATTTTCTGTTGGATGACAGACTTGCACGGTGGCAATAGTGCTCCCATCTCTTCCTTTGGTCTCATTCAGGGGAGATCCACCGTTTGGTTTGTACACCTCCATGAACCTCTGCAACCTTGCTTCATTAACAGTTTTCAAATTTTTTAAACCCAGACATCTGACACACAAATAACTCGATGCTCCATCTGTTGCCTCCTTCACCGGCTCTGAATAGCCTAAGGATGAAACTGCAGCGTGTGCCTTCTCATTTCTTTCAAGAATCTTGCAAGGCCGAACTTTCCTCTTTCTTGAAAAGGCTGCTGCATAGTCACATCCAGTGAAGCCATGAAATCCAAGGAAAGGATTTGCACACTGATCAGCCAACTTTCTTACATCAATGTACCTCAAATTATTCTTTGACTGCAGGCCAATTTCCATTCAAACATTTACTTCATCTTGTAGGCGTGAAATGTTTTCCGGAAGAACGACCAACACATCTGTGTCATTGGTGCGTATGACAGTGTTACGTGGTGAGGTACAGGACATTGCAAGGTGGTAAATCAGTACGGAAAACATAACACTTTTCTTCTTTCAGGGTTGCATGCAATACTTTGGGACCAAGAATATGGGCATTCATCGGCCATCTACTCTTTCACTAGAAACGGCACCAGAGTCTCTTTGAAGTTATCATTCCTCAAAGCTGCAATGAAATAGGAAGGTCGTCTCCTGTCTACTCCAGTAATTGCATACTGCTGGTCACGGCAGCTAACGTTGGCTCTTCTGTATCGTTCAGGGTCTTTTATTGGTGGAGTAACTGTCCTGTCGAAAACAACGTTTACATCACCGCCACTCACGTTGCTAAGTTTTACAAGAACATGTTTTGTGATGCCTCCAAATGTTGGTGGAAGCTCACTCAGGCTATGAAGAAAGAACATTCCATCAACCAACGTGCGGCCTATGGCAGATGGTTCCTGACTGTCAATTCTGCTTTCAAGTGTCCTCAGGAGACCTGACTTCTCAGTTGAAAGCATGGTTGCATCCATGTGGCACACAGCAAGAGGCACTGGGGGTTAGGGGATATGACAACACTATCTGCATATCCATCCCCCCAAGTGCTAGGTACAGGAGTCATCCCATCAAATCTTTTTCCATCTTGGCTTCAACTGCCTTTCAAACCATCTTGTTTTCTTCTGAAGTTTGCTCCTTCAGAAGCAAAAGGCACTTATGTTGCACCTTTTAATTGGTTGGTAGAAATGCAGTGGATTCTCACAGCACTGTTCAGTGAACTTATCCTGGGCTTCGTTTCCATTGTGGAATATGTTCAACAGGAAATCGGCTGTAGTAACTGATGCAGCTTTCCAAGAGCTAATGTTGAACAAAAAAGAGGGTTTGATGTTGGCATCAAATGAATTTAGACTTTGTTCAATCTTTTCAACTATGTTGTTCAGCTGCACATGGATCTTTTCTCAAGTTGGCAAGTCGCAGTTCAGCAGAAATTTCTTCCTTTTTGTGGAGCCCAAGTTCTTCATACACATTGCTCAAAATGCTTGTTCTCATGAAATGACTTCGTGCCCATCTTTGTCTGGCAGATATTGAGTTGGTGAAGGCTGAAATTCCTGTTAGACGACTTGCAGCATTAGCATTGACTGTTCCAGCATCATGTCAACAGCGGATCTTGAGAAATTCTTTCCTGTTCGACGTATGGACAGGGCCCCTTGTCATTTGTAATGCCAGGGCGAGTCTCCTCCATTTTCAGCAGGTTGTCTCGCAATCGGACAAGCCATCTTGCATAATTCGGCTGACTGAAGACAAAGAACAAGCTGGACATCTGACCAATGCAATATGCAAACAGGTTGTGGTTGCCAATGTGTATGCTGTGGGAAAACCTGTGAAGCAAGTGAAAAAGTTTGATGTAGGCAAACCAGTGTTGTGCCATTTTCCCACTTTCACCTGACTCTGTTTTCTGCGAGAATTCAACATATGCATGGAAGAAATTTCTCATTTCCTCAGTCAAATCTTCCTTTCTGAAGGTTGAAGGCATGTCACATAAACATTGAAGCTCCTCAATTGATTTCAGCAGGGATTTCACAACTGGAACAGAATTGATTGAAGTGTAGGGTTTCCATAGCTGCAGCAAGGAGAGGGCATACCCTTTTACACCTGTTGAAGTGGGTACCTGCTATGAAGCCATTCAGCGATTCTTCAGCAAGCACTCCAGCTTCTGCCAGAATGTGGGTGCCTCCTGATTCCTCTACAAACCTTCCCAATGCCTTGAAATATGCCAGGCAGATGTAAAATTATGAACCGAGCATTATGAACAAACGTGTCAAACTTAGGACTTTCTTCTGCTTGTATCGTAAGTGCAATTTTTGCAGTGGCCAAATCATATGTCACAATGATATGCTTCTGTCAGGGATAATTTCATTGTTTCTGCCACAACCTGTAATGATGTTGGGGACTGGTCAATCTGTGGGAGAAGTGTTATTTTCTGTTGAGGAAGTTGATCCACCAAAACTTTGGAATTCCAACCTGTCCACACCGGAGTTCCCTCTATCTTAAATGCCAATGACATCATCCGCATCGTGTCAAGCAGAATAAAATCTTCATAGCTGTCCGGAATCACAGATCTTCTGCCATCATCAAGTGGAACAAATGTCCTCCTGGACATTCTTGGTCTCTTCCTGTATGGATCCAATTCCAAGCCAGTAGCTGAGAGCGCTCTTCTCTTTCGTTTTGCTACTGAGGGCTTTGGTGAAATCTCAACAGTTTCCTCTTCCAAGAGTTCGCATGCACCGTTCTGAAAGCAGCTACCAACTGTGTCATGGAGAGCCCCTTTTCCATCAATGCATCGTAATTATCCCAGGCAGCTCCTGTTACTAACTCTGGCGATAATTTCACTCCTTCTGGGGTGGCCTACTGCTCATCAAGCGATGCATATATTAGCTCAGTCTCCTTCCTCAATACGGTTGTAGCGGACACAGTGCACACGATGATTAGGAAGGTCCTTGATATTCCTAAGGCCAGTGATACTTTCATTGCAACACCAAGTTGGAGATGGTTTGGTGGCTTCACATGCCCATTTGTTACAGCACACAAAACATCTCGGCAAAATGAGGACACTCTCCTAGCATTTCTTTAGGTGTGTCCTCGTCTTGGATCTGGGCCACATACTAAAGGTGTGAAGAACTCAAACAGAAGTTCAGGAACATTTGCTTCTCCTTTTATGGCACCTTTTACTGTTTGATTTGATGGTAAAGATGACTTGGAAGCCTTCAGAATTTCATGACGAAGAAGAAATGCAGCATCACGAATGGATGCCGATGTATTCTTCTTTTCATTGATCACTTCCTGTACAGCTGCGTCCCATTTCATGCGGCTCTTAAAGATGATGTTTCCTCTTTTGGGCTTACATGCATCCTTCTTCAGCTGAACTCCAAAATCTTGCAATAGCTTTCTCCCAAGATGTTGAACATTAAATGCACTTGATGTGTCTTTGAAACCACATTGGTATAACTCTGATAACAGAGCCATGTACTGTTTGTGTCTGTCCATCCTATGCACTTCTTCCTTCTTGATTATGGACTGCTCAACAAAGGGTGAAAACAGACATGACGCTAACCACCCTTTAACCACCCTTGGTGGTTATTTATGCATGTTGCAGGGCTGTATTGGTGCCCTATGCAGCCCTGAAACATGCATAAATAACCACCAAGGGTGGTTAAAGGGTGGTTAGCGTCATGCCTGTTTTCACCCAAAAGTACATATGGCTTCAAATGCTGCTTTATGTGCCTCTCTTGTGATATGTCAAGAAGAATTCTCCATAGCTCTGGGAGACGTTGCTTCTTGTATGCAGTGCGGCACCTACCATGGTAGGATACCTCTTTGATGATGAAATCTACATCATTAATACGTGTCAACATCTGCTCATCCTTCCGCATAGTTTGCAAAATCTTTTGATTCTCCTTTCAAAGTTTTTTGTTACACACCTAAGTAGCTTTTGTTTTACTCCTCAACGTTTCTTGTATTCTTTTAGGCAGAATATGCATTTCTTTTCAAACACACCTGTTCCCGATGATGTTCCAATGTCAGAACTAGTCGAACAGAGCGGTCTCGATGCAATAGACTGAGCTGCAGATGTTGATTCCAAGTTGATTGATGAAGGTTCATAAATTGATGTTTTCGCTGTTGTGCTGCCTTTGGAACAGACTGATGGTAACTGCATTGAACTTCTGGGAACAGACAACATGATAACCTGGGTCTTCAGTTGGAGCATCAGGAAGCTGGATTGCAGAATATTTAGACTTCATTTGTTGCCTTTACAACAAAAACTTTGCACAGGTTTGTAGAGTCCCTTCAGAGAATTCATGTCTCTTTCCTTAATCAGCATCATCTCCCACATGTAGGACATGTCCTTGTTGAATCCATCACTATGTCCAAGAGCTAAAGGTTGTCACTGCTTACAAAGTGCTACTTACTGTCTCACATCACTTTGTTTTCCTGTAAATGTGAAACTGAATCAGTACGTTTCCAAATATAATCCAGTTACGATATCTTATCACGACTACAAATGGCATTTACTTTAGCATTTGGCATTTTAATATTCATGTTACACTCAAATTATCCCACCATATACTATCCTCTTCCTAGCTAGAAGCAAAGGAGGTGAATCTCTTTAAACCTTTGGGTAAATCTCCTCAGGCCCCTGTAGGCTGTGTTGGTGTATCCCAGTGTGGCTTTCAATGGGTAAGATTGACTCTAAGGATTAGGCTACGGGCATCTGAGACAGGAGAGCAACAGACATGGTCAGGGATCTGGAAACCATGTCCTATAAAGAGAGTTTGAAGGATCTGGGTATATTTAGTCTAGAAAAAGGAAGGCTAGGGGGAGATATGATAGCGGTCTTCCACTACCTGAAGGATTGTCACACAGAAGATTGCAAAGACTTGTTCTCTGTTGCCTCTGAAGGCAAGACCAGAAACAATGGATTCAAATTACAAGAAAGCAGAATTTGATTAAACATTAGTAATTGCACATTTGTTACGGTAACATGTAATTTACTGAAACTGTTACTGTAATCGTGACATAAACGTTTGTTTAAGGGATGTTTGACAATGAAACAAATTAACTAGGGAAGTGGGGGGCTCTCTCTTACTGGAGGTTTTAAACCAGGGACTGGACATGGGAATGCTGTTGCTGTGGATTTCCTGATCTGTGAAGGGGGTGGGGATGGATGACCTCTTCCGTCCCTTCCAACTCTATGATTCCATGACCCTTCAGGTTACCCTTTACTCCAATCCAATATAATAATAATAATAAAATGTATTGTACTGGCACAATGGCCTTGACAAAACAAACAACACAACACAAAATAGACATCAAGCTATTCACAGCGCTTGATTACAACATATATTATGATTTTAAAATTAACGTCAGGATCATAAGGTGACGCTTTTTTAGAAAAAACAGAATCTGGTTTCACACAGTATTATTTTCAACAGATGCATTACAGAATTCTGTACAGCGGAAATGGTTATGGTGCTGACCGTATTAAGGGGTCTGATTTGGGGCTGGCCCTATGTAAAGTAGTCAGATTGGATTGGAAGGTGAGTTCTCCCAACTGGAGCCAGTTTCAGCCATGTACCTTATGATGTAATTAATGGTCCCCGTTACCCCTGTTCAGAGGGGTCAGAAAGGGGTTAAGCCCCAACATGGTTACTCAGATTGGACAGTTTGGAATTATATAAACTATTCTGCAACAGATATTGCTCGTCTCACCCATGTACCTTAGGACATAATTATTGGGCCCTGGAAGGGGGTGTTTGGGGGCTGCCACCCCCTAAACGCCCCAGCAGTCGCTCGGAAGACTGGCAGTTTTGGTGATGCCATGACATTTGTAAGATGTCTAGATAGCCAAACCTTTTGTACCTTATGGCGTAATTATCTCAGCATGGGCTCTTGGACTATTAGTAAAAGCTCCAAGGCCTGAGTGTGTAGGAGCTGGAGGCCGGGGTGCACTCAGGAACAGAGGACTTCAGATCCTAGATCTCTCTCCTATCCTAGAGTGCCTGTCCTTGCTTCTGCTTCCTTACCTTCAGCTCAGTCTCTCGGTGCTTGGGGATAAGAACTGGATCCACGGACTGGAAAGTGGCTAAATAAAAATTATTAATTATTATTATTATTAACAAACATTTATATAGCGCCAGCAGTGTACCTGGCACTTTACAAAGTAATAAAATAGATACAGTCCCTGCCCCTAGGGCTTACAATCTGAGAGACAGGAGCTGGGGGAGAGACTTAGGAAGGGGAACAGAGGGAGAGACAAGGGGTCTAACATTCATGAAGATGCGAGGTCTCAAGTGCACGTACTTGGCTTGGTTACGATGACAATGACAGCAGGCAGGTCCATGTTGCAAGGATAAGGGTAAACCGATCGTAGGTATAGGAATAGTGGCTCAGCAGGATAAAGAGTCAGGATAAAGATAAATGCACAATGGACCCCATTTGGCCCCGAGGCCTGAAGTTCCCTTTCTCTGTAGCAGACTTTCTGAAACATCATGGAACCGAAACACAGATGTAGTACAATCTCTGCCCATCTATATACTCCCTGAAATCACTCTCAGGAGTTTGGATTGTATTGTTAAAAACCCCAAAGAAATTAGACAAACAAAAAACCTACGGTTTTACAAACTTAGTTAAGGTGGTTTCATATGAAGCAAACTTTAACAAACCTGGAAATTGTATATGTTAAGGCTCCCGCCTTAACTTGCACACCTTGTAAGCAGTAAAGTTGTTGTATGGTGTCGCATACTGTGCTCGCCGACAACTTAGGCTCAATGCACCCACATTTGTCTGGGTCTTTCAGCCCCAAAGCTCTTCCGTTGCAGTTTGGGTGCAACACTGAAGCGGGGCAGAATGGTACGTAACTGTTTTTTTGTGAGTTTGGGTAGACATTGCCATGAAATCTATAGAACTGCCAATGGAAAGAGTGGGGGAAACATTAATATGAATTTGTATCTCATTAACCGTAAAATAATACAATGGAGATACAAGGGAGTGGGGGAGGAAGATGTGGAATAACTAAGGCAGGAGGGAGAGACGGTGAAATGTCAGGGACAAAACCATAGGGACCGAGTATGCCACGAAGGAACTTGGTGGAATAATAGGAGGAATGCCGTAAGAAATGGGTGGAATATCAAGATTTTGGGTGATGTAAGTGATTGGGAGGAGTGATAGGAGACTATGGGGAACATTACTATAATGCTATTAAGCAGCATAGCTACCTCCTTGTTCTTCTAGTCGGAATTGCCCCATTGTGTATTAGTATACCTTCTATCCTGGGGTGGTGATTGGTTTTTTTAGGGCGTGGGATTTGTCATTTCACACACTTGTAGAAGTATTTGCTATGAGAAATGATAGTTATTATAGTGGTCAGGAGTCTTGTGATTTTTTTGGGAGGTAAGCGGGGTTTATTGGGTAGTAGTAGAGCCCAGACTGTGTAGTTGGGAGCTAGTGGGTTAAAAGGGGGGTGGGGGCAGCTGAAGTCAGAACATTTCCATTTTCTGAGAGTGAAGTGGTGGTTAGTGGGCTACAGGGGAAGGGCACAAATCAGTAGTGGGTTAAAGTAGGTGGTAATCCCAAATAAAACAAATTGAAATGTAAGGACAGCACAACTGGTCCATGTAGTCGTTTGCTGCTGGAATATTAACATCCTGTTAGTCACCGGTGCAGTGGGGAGATGGACTTGATCTGGTGTCAGAGGATGGGTATTTGAAATATAAGGGGAGGGGGGGGAAGATAAATTATTGCCACATTGGAAGTAGAGTAACAATGTAATATTGGGCAGGGAGGGGCATGCTATCCTAGCTTTAGCGTTGCCCCCAACCTGCAATGGAAGAGCTTTGGGGCTGAAAGACCCAGGCAAAGTGTGGGTGCATTGAGCCTAAGTTGTCAGCGAGCACAGTATGCGACATCATACAACAACTTTACTGCTTACGAGGTGTGCAAATTAAGGCGGGAGCCTTAACATATACAATTTCCAGGATTGTTAAAAGTTTGCTTCATATGAAACCACCTTAACTAAGTTTATAAAACCGTAGGTTTTTTGTTTGTCTAACCATAAATATACAATAAAACTCCATTAAAAACTTCATTAACCCCCCTCCCCCCTAAACCCCTATCCCCTGTCTTCCGCTCCGCTCCGCCCTTCCTAACTCTTGCTAACCACCCCCACCCAGGATTATCCCCCACCTGTTATCTGCAAACTCCCAATGTACTCTAACCAAGCCAAGAACGTGCACCTGAGCTCTCGCATCCTCATGAATGTCACTTCCCAGGGACCGTGTAAAGCACCAGGTACATCGCTGGTGCTATATAAATGCTAATTAATAATAAATAATAATAAAGAGAAAAGTTTTACACTGCCTCTGGAAAAGGCTCAGGCTCTGATGGGGAAGGAAGTCCCATAGATACTGGGACAGCAACTGAGAATGCCTCTGTGCGGGCCCTTGTCATATGAACAAGATTGGAAGGTGGCACCCGCAGGAGAGCACTTGCAGCTGACGGCGGGGGTCGCAATGGAGCATAGAAGGAAATGCGGTCTCTCATATGTGACGCCCAGGCCCTTTAGGGCTTTAAAGGTGAAAACCAGCACCTTGAATTGTGCCCGGAAAGCTCTAGGCACCAGTGCAGGTTCCAGGGCACCGGTGTACTGTGCACACAGCAAACCACCCCTGAAAGGAGTCAGGTCGCGGCGTTCTGCCCCAGCTGCAACGTCTGGAAAGACACAAGGGTAGCCCTGTGTAGAGCACATTGCAGTAGTCCAGCCTCGAGGTGATGAAAGCATGGATGATCGTGGCTCTATAAAACCAGCCAGTAACCACATAAAGTTGAGTGCATCAGTGTGACAGGGTTGCGGTGTCTTGGGGTAAGTCCTAGCAGGATTAGGGCCCCAAATCTCAGTCACTCATGGGAATCAGGTCTCCACAGCCACAGTTTATTCATGTCCATCACAACGAAGTCCCTTTATCCGATAACAGTCGCTCGTGTATAATTTCAGGGCCTCATACACAGTAGTCAGCCTCCATAGTCCCATTAATTCAGCCAGGCATAGTCCTCTGGCTAGCACTCGCCATTCCAGGCCACTGGCTGGCACTCCACTTTTGTAGGCTTGATTATCCCTCTCATTCTCAGAGTTTCAGGACCATGAACAGCAGTCCTGCTGGGATTTCCTCTCAGCTCTGAGTCCAACCACAGACTGACTCGGCTCTGCCTTGTGCTCCCCTTTATACTCCCAGAGTGGGTGTGGTCAGGCTCCACACTCTTCAGCCTTAAAGGGCCAGCATCAACCCACTCTCAAAACTCCCCTTAAAGGGATAGCAGTTCCTCCTCACTGCTCCCTGCTACAATCAGTCACTTCCTGGTTCATCTTGACTTCCTGTTTCCAACTTCTGTGTCTCCTCCTTGTGCCTCCATGCACCTTGTCTGGCTCTACACTCCCTGGACCTAGTGTGTGCTTTGGACTAGCTGGAGGCTGATCCTTCTGACCCTCCCCACCTGTGAATCTGGCTGGCTACCTTGAGTGTGGGTCAGTGTCTGTTCTGATGAGGGCCCAACATCTGCAGGGTGATCCCACTCTGCTCTGCACCAGTCCTGCCCCATCCATCCAGTCTGTCCTGCCCCCTTGATCTGTGTCATGACATACCATGTGCAGCCCCTCCTCTCTTCGCTTCACTGGCTTCCCCTTCCTGAACGAATCCTGCACAAGCTCCTAGTCTTCACCTATAAAGCTCTTCACA
>QEPC01008216.1:3544412-3580805 GCA_003113815.1 Sphenodon punctatus
CCTCAATCCCCACCCACAGTCCCTGCTCCCCCAGCCCTTCCCCCCCAGTTCTGCCACTGCCCCTCAGTCCTGACCTGCAGCCCCTGCTCTCCCAGCCCTGTGCTCCCCCCAGCTCTGCCCCTCAGTCCCCACCCACAGCTGGTCCGATAAAAGATATCACCGTACTATATTGTCTCTAAATGAGACACACAGTCTCCTTGCGATCCAAGCCCCATGTAGCCCCCTCTCTGCCAATGGCCCTCAATTCTGACTCCTACAGCCCCCTGGCTAGTCTGCTCCTGCTTGTGGAGTGTGTGTAGCCAAGGATGTGCAGCCCGTCACTGGTTGGGCTGAGACAGGAGCAGCAGGCCCTGTCGGTAAACTAGGAGGATTTCCTGGGTCCGGTTGTTACGATAGAAGCAGCTTGCAGTGTGCTCCGGGGAAGCCCAGCACTAACTGCTCTGCTCTGCGTGGGCTGGAAGAGGGAACCGTTTCTGAACCCCTTGTTTAAAGGGAAACAGGAAGAGCTTGGAGATTAAGTGAATTCTTCCTGCAGTGTCCGCGACTCCAGCACGGCAAGAGGCAGTGGGGCCTAGTGGGGAGGAAGCTGGGGTTGCGCTCAGGACAGACACCTGGGTTCTAATCCTCCAAATCACTTCCGCTCTCTCCCACCCTTTCCCGAAGCTCTTGGGGCGGGGGCTGCTGCTTCTAAATGCAGCTAGAACCGTTCCCCAGGGGGAGGGTTGCCAGACAGGCAAATTTCCCATGACACATGAAAAATACATGTTTCAGGGCCTGCATTGCCTAAGGCACTAGTGCATGCCCTGCAACATGCATTTTTATAAGTGTCCAGGGGATCCCAATTTCTTTCACAAGGAACCAGCAATACCTGTTAGAAGTGAGGGGTGTGATGAAAATGTTTGGGGTTCACTCTAGCTGTCCCCCAAAGCACCACTGGGTCAGCCACAACTGACTTATTGTCCCGACTCTCCCAGAGCGGGGCAGCCTATACGGGGTCAATTCTCTGTCTGTCGCCTGCATCTCCCAGCTTCCTTTGTCACATCAGTATCAGTGGGTCAGGCTCATCCCGGCAGCCAATCGAGAATCCCCCAAAGTCTCCGTCCCGGTAACCGCACAGACACAAGCTTTATCAATGAGAGAGTTTTATATAAAAATCAAGACAGAGTAAATGACAAAAGACACATAAAGAAATTTAAAAATAAAAGCAACAGGTCATGCTGGCTGGACTCACAAGTTTCTCTGGCTAAATCCTTACCAAAACCTACGTTCCTGGAGATGCTGCTTCATGGTCAAACTGACCAGGCAAAACCACGTCCGCGTGAGGCTCCTCTCCCTACATGCACTGGCCCATGTGCTCTCTGCAATTCTCTCCGTGCTGGATGAATTGGTTGTTTAAAAAGCCAGTCAATCCCTTTCATGTTCCACATTTCTTCCCATTAGCACACGGGGTGGGAACGTCGGGCCCGGGGGCCAAATGCAGCCCACGGCATTTTACGTGGATTCAGTTCCTAACTCCAACCACTGAAAAACGGAGCTCCGGGGAAGGGAGCAGAGAAGAGGGCGTGTGCACAAGGAGAGGGGACAAAGCCATGATCCGGGGGCTCCGTAAGCAACCCCACCCCCAACTCTGTGTGGCCCTCGGAGCCTGAACTTAGCAAAGCGGCCCTCGGAACAGAAAAGGCCCCTGCCCCTCCCTTAGCCGCTTTCTTGGGTGTAAACAGAGAGACGGCAGCTCCAGGGGCTGGCCCCCGAGCCGGCCGGGCCGGCTGAAGGCAGCTGCCAGATGTGGAGGCGGAGCAGGCTCGGCAGCCCCAATCACAGCACTCCAGAACATCCCAGAACGCTGCCAGCGGGGGCATCGGCCTGGCCGGAGTGGAACTGCTCTCCGTCTGCTCGGCGGACTCACGCTGCAGCCTCACTCCCAGCCAGCCATTGTCCTGGCAACATCATAGAGTGGCGGGCATCAGCCTAGAGCGTCAGGCGACGCCTGCAACTCTATGGTGGGGTGGGGGGCGCCACACAGGCAGACTGTGGCATGGGGAAACCGCTGGGTCCATCCAAAGCAGACCCAGGTGAGTCTGGGAGTGGGCAGATGTGGGACGTCACCCCCGGCCGGAGCAACTCCAGGGGCAGACTGCCTCTGCGTCCGTCTCAAAACACACAATGTCTCTTAAGGTGACTAACGTTCAAGGGACCCCACTGTTCTTGTGGCAGGAGTTGTGTGTGCTTAGCTGAGTGTCTCTAGGAAACCTGCTTGAGTGGAACTGCCCATCAGGCCCACCTACCGGTGTAGGTTACACTTGATTCTTTTCCTTACAAATAGTGTGGAAATACAGAAATTCTGCTTGTTACTAGGATGGGAATACTACGTTAGTATTAATACTCAAGTGCACTAAAGTAGGCACTTTACTAGTAATACTAATAATACTAAAGCGAGCAGCAGATACTAAAATTCTGTTTAGTATTTAAATTTGGAAAAGGTGCCTTTGCCATCTGCCATTTGCTGGGCTCGGTGCGGCTTGCTCTCGGCCGATCCATGTCTTTCCCCGCTTGAAAATTGCAGCCTGGTCAATTTGCCCTGGGCTCCAGCAGCTTCTGCTGTCCCCCAGCTCCACTCTCCAATCTGGGTTACTGCTGGCTGGCCCTGGCCGGTCTCAGGCCCACCAACCACCCCACAGCTGCCTCGTCTCACCTGCACTGCGTCTCGAGATCCGCTTTGCTTTCTGCTTGTCCCCCGCTGCAGGTGAAGGGGGCGACTGGCAACAAGCAGAAAGCAAAGTGGATCTCAGGATGCCGCGCAGGTGAGACAAGGTGACTGTGGGGTGGGAGAGGCAGACAGAGGGGGTTAGAAAGCCAATTGCCATGCAGAAGCAAAGCACCCCCAGCCACTAAACGCCCCCCAGCCCCATGTATTTCCCCCCTCCCAATGCCAGCCCCCCTTAACCCTTGCCCCTCAAGTAGGCACAGCCCCCCTTTTATCCCACAGCACCCCAGCCCAGAGCCACAAGGCACCTCCAAAGCACCCCCACCCACTGACATTTGCCCCCCCAAAATCCAGTGCCACCCACCCGACACCCCAAACCAGTGCCGGACAAGTCCATTACACTTGACTTGAGTAGACACTATACTAGTTTTAGAAAGAAACTCCAGGGATCTTTTTCCATTGATTTCTATGGGAAATGAATGAGAACAAACACTAAAGTCCATCCTTACTCATTACAGAGCACACAGACCAGAACATTTTGTCATCACAGTGTCATAATTCTTACCCCTTTCTCACCCCTTTCTTTTAAACCCTACATTGACTCTGTTGCTAAATCCTGTCGCTTCTCCCTCCATAACATTGCTAAGATTCGCCCTTTTCTCTCTGTCTCATCTGCCAAAACTCTTGTTCATGCTCTGGTCATCTCTCGCCTCGATTACTGTAGCCTCCTTCTCACTGGCCTTCCCCGGTCTCACCTTTCTCCCCTCATCTCTGTCCAAAACTCTGCTGCCAGGGTCATCTACCTCGCCAGTCGCTTCGACCATGTGCAGCCCCTCCTCTCTTCGCTTCACTGGCTTCCCCTTCCTGAACGAATCCTGCACAAGCTCCTAGTCTTCACCTATAAAGCTCTTCACAACCTTGCTCCCCCCTACCTCTCTGCACTTATCGCCCTCCATTCTCCAGCCCGTGCACTTCGCTCCTCCTCTGTCCCTTCTCTCACCCTTCCACGCCTTCCCTGCTCCCCTAAGTGCCTTCGTCCCTTCTCACTTGCTGCCCCCCATGCCTGGAACTCCCTCCCTGTCCACATCCGCCTTGCCCCCTCCCTTCATACCTTCAAATCTCTCCTTAAAACTCACCTCTTTCGCTCTGCTCTGTCTGACTTTATCCTGCTGAGCCACTATTCCTATACCTACAATCGGTTTACCTTTATCCTTGCCACATGGACCTGCCTGCTGTCATTCTCATTGTAACCAAGCCAAGTACGTGCACTTGAGACCTCGCATCTTCATGAATGTTAGACCCCTTGTCTCTCCCTCTGTTCCCCTTCCTAAGTCTCTCCCCCAGCTCCTGTCTCTCAGATTGTAAGCCCTAGGGGCAGGGACCCTGTCTATTTTATTACTTTGTAAAGTGCCAGGTACACTGCTGGCGCTATATAAATGTTTGTTAATAATAATAATAATAATAATAATTAATAATAATTCACGACTCATGATTCCCTGAGACACGGGGGACTGGACCCCACGTCCCATCAATCCAATCTCCTCCTGCTTCAAGACAAAACTTTCCCCAGTCGATGTTTATTCAGCCGGCCAGGCCAACGGAGAGAAATTTGAGGGACCCAGTACATTTTAGTAGCTGGGGGGGGCTAACTCCCATCCCCCCCCAAATCAATGATCATTGTTGACTCCATTTCCGGAGCCCTGTGGCGCTCCATCTGCCCACGTTACTCGCCAGCACTATTGCACTCTTCAGATTTGAATATATGTTAAACTAGTCCTTGTAGTATTGGGGGGGGGGGTCTGAGCTTGGAGCCCAGCACAATTGTGCCCCTCTCTCTGCACTCTCATCAGGCTCCCATCCCCCTCGCTACCTCGTTCCCATCTGGCTTTTCGTACAGCAAGGAAGCTCTTTCTAATATTTAAAATCGGCTTTCCTGGAACTCAAACCCATTCCCTTCCGTCCTTCCTCCAGAGGCACCAGAGACCCATCAGTCTCCATCTTTGCTACAGCGGCCGTTCAATATTTAAAAACAATTATCGTGTCCCCTCGCCGTCTCCTTTGCTGCAAGCGGAACGTCCTCGGCTCCTTCGATTTCCTCTTGTAGGCAGGGATGGTGCCAGGGGGTAGCACCGCCCACCCCCAAATATTTCCTGCTACCCCTTCCACCCACCCACCCGCCGGAGAAAGTCACCTCACCACTGAGTCCAGCGGTACGGTTCCCCTCTGTGCCCTGCATACCCTGCTTTTCCCGGTGCCGCTCAAAATGGTATCGGCTTCCTTTGCTGCAGCAGCCCCCCACTGCCTCCTGCTCAGCTCATGCCCCAGATGTTTGGGGAGACGCGACCTTGATGTTCTCCCTGGGGGTCCGGCTCCTCCTTGATTGGGGGTGGGGGGAAAGTGGTGGCATTGTCTCCCTCCCACACTCCAGACCTTTGGGGTTTCCAGAATGAGCAAGCTGCCCCCACTGCCCACATGCAGAACATGCTGAGCACCGTCCTCACCTCACCTGCCAGGTCGTTGGCTTTGCGCCTGTCCTGGACGCTGGTCTCGGCCAGGGCTAGTCTAAGATTCCTAGAGGCCTCGGGGAATGGTTTGTGGAGGCTGCTCTGCTCCCCACAACAGGACATTCCTCTAGATCAGAGAGGTCCAGGACAATAGAAGGAGCCAGGGATGTTCCTGAGTCTCAAACCCATACCAGCAGGCTCCAGAGGCAGAAGCCCGAGCCACTCTGCCACTAAGCGTCACTGGCAAAGTGAGGGAGTAGCAGCCACCCCTGGAATGCCCACCTACTGAGCTCCTGATTGGCTGGACATGCTCCGTCCCTGATAGGCTCACAGACCCCAGACTTACAGAACCAGAGAGGTTCCAGAATGTTTTGGGGGATGTTCCCTCTGATGTCGATGGCTGCTCACTCGATGACCTCGTGGCCTTTTGGAACTCTGTGCTGACCGAGGCCATCTACCGTACGGCTCCAAGGCATCCGCTCTCGAATTGCTGACAACACAGATCCCCGTGGTATACGGAAGATCTGTGGCGGATGAAGCGAGAAGGGCAGTGGTTAGAGTGACAGTGGTATTGCTGCGGTCAATGCGTCCGCTAAGTCACATCCAGCTGAGCTTTTCCGGGTGGTGAAGGGACTGGTCAGTCCGGCCTCCCTCCACCTGGATATAGAGTTATCAAATGCTCGCTGTGACTTCTTTGTGGACTATTTTGCAGATAAAATTGCTCAAATCCATTACGGTTTCAACGCTGCACTTTTGACAGTGGGTGAACCAGAGGCAGATGAAGCCCAGCTTGTCCAGGGGATCAATTTCAGTGCATGTTGCCCTCTGATGCAGAGGATGTTCTGGGGACAGTTTGAGACACTTATTGTGAACTGGTCCCATGCCTGTCCTGGCTGGTCAAGGCCAGCCGGGAGACATTGGGGCCGTTGTTGGCTGGAATAGTTAATGCCTCCCTTAGAGAGGGCAGGGTGCCGGATTGCGTCAAGGAGGCGCTGGTGCGGCCTCTGCTCAAAAAAACATCATTGGACATTGACGCCCTGGCCAGCTATCGGCCGGTCTCTAACCTTCCCTTTTTAGGGAAGGTTATTGAATGGGGGGTGGCTCGTCAGCTTCAGGAGCATCTGGATCAAATCAGTTTCCTGGACCCCTCGCAGTCTGGCTTTCGTCCGGATTATGGCACGGAGACTGCTCTTGTGGCCTTGGTTGATGACCTCTCCCGAGAGCTGGACCAGGGTTATTCAACCCTGTTGATCCTGTTAGATCTCCCGGCTGCATTTGATACCGTTGATCATGAGTTGCTAGTGTCTCGGTTGCAGGACCGAACCGGAGTGGGTGGAACTGTTCTTGAATGGTGCTGTTCTTTCCTGGCCAGGAAGTGGTGCTGGGTGATTGTTCATCCTCTCCCCAGGGCCTCACGTGTGGAGTCCCACCAGGTTCCATCTTATCCCCTCTCTTGTTCAGCATGTACACGCAGCCTTTGGGGGAGGTCGTCAGAGGGTTTGGTGTAAGGTGTCATCAATATGCTGATGACACCCAACTGTACCTCTCCTTTTCATCAGACCCAGGGTGAGCCACCTGAAGTTGAGTCCCAACAAGATGGAGGTGATGGTTGTGGGAAAGCCGGGGGAGTGATGGCCCCTGTCATCGACAGGGTCCGTCCTCCCCTGGTATCTCAAGTCTATAGTTTCGGGGTGCTCCTAGACCCACAACTCTGGCTGGATGTCCAGGTGGTGGATGTGGTGAAGGGCGCTTTTCACCAAGTACATCTGGTGCGACAGCTTAAGCCATATGTCTCGGACTTGGATCTTGCTATGATCATCCATGATTTTATTACCTTGAGATTGGACTACTGTAACACACTCTACGTGGGGCTACCCTTGGTGACAGTCCAGAGACTGTAGCTGGTGCAGAATGCAGTGGCACATCTCCTTAGGGGGGACGAGTCGTCACGAGCACATTACTCCAGTGCTCCGCTCTCTGCACTGGCTGTCGACAGTCTTCCAGGCCCAATTCAAGGTGTTGGTTTTGACCTTTAAAGCCCTGAACGGCCTGGGTCCCACCTACCTGAAGGATTGACTCACCCTCCGGAGCCTGGATCAGCCTCTGTGGTCGGCTGGGGGCGCCCTCCTTGAGGTCACCTGGGTTTCCCGGGTATCGACCATGAGGAGGACATACTTGGTGGCCGCTTCGCGGCTGTGGAACTCCCTCCTGTTGGAGGTCCACCTGGCCACCAACCTCCCCTCTTTTTGTAGACTGTGTAAGACCTGGCTGTTCCACCGGGCCTTTGCTGAGGGAGATGGGTGATGGGTGGGTTGGGGTTTTTGTTTGGAGTATTCTAACGTTTTTATATTCGTTCTTGAATGGTTCTGCTCATTCCTGACCAGGAGAACTCAGCGAGTGGTACTTGGTGACTGTTTTTCATCTTACCGAGACCTCTCGTGTGGGGTCTCGCAGGGTTCTGTCTTGTCCCCTCTCCTGTTCAACATGTATATGCAGCCACTCGGCGAGGTGATCAGAGGGTTTGGGGTGAGGTGTCATCAGTATGCGGATGACACCCAACTGTATCTCTCATTTTCGACCGACCCAGGCCCGGCTGTCTCGGTGCTTACCCGGTGTCTGGCAGCTGTGGGGGACTGAATGAGGGCTAATTGACGGTGACTGAATCCTGACAAGATGGAGGTGATGTTAGGGGGTAAGTCGGTGGAGATGACGGCCCCCTCGATTGGTGGGATCTGTCCTCCACTGACTTCGCAGGTATGGAATCGGAGGGTGCTCCTCAATGTGCAGCTCTGCCTGGATCTCCAGGTGGAGGCTGTGGCGAGGAGTGCCTTTCACCAGTTACACCTGGTGCGGCGGCTTCAGCTGCTGGTTTCAGTTCCTGACTTGGCCACAATCATCCATGCTTTTATTACTTCTAGGTTAGACTACTGTAACGCACTCTACATGGGGCTACCTATGGTGACGGCTCGGAAGCTGCAGCTGGTGTAGAATGCGGCGGCCCGGTTCTTGGTGGGACTGGGCCGCCGGGAGCACATTACACCAGTGCTCCAATCTCTGCACTGGCTGCCAATAGTCTTCCGGACTCGATTCAAAGTGTTGGTTTTGACCTATAAAGCCTTTCACGGCCTGGGCCCTGCCTATTTGCAAGATCGCCTCACCCCACGGGTGGCGCCGTGTTGGAGGTCCCCTTGGTTTCTCGGGGGACCATGCAGAATGAGGCGTTATCGGTGGCTGCACCGCACCTCTGGAATTCCCTCCCGGTGGGGACCTGTCTGGCCCCGGACCTCCCGGCCTTCCGTAGGAATTGTGAGACCTGGCTGTTCCGTCAGGCGTTTGGCGAGGGAGTGGGGTAATGGTGGAGTGTGTGTGGAGAGTGGTGATTGTGGGCGGGGTTCCTTTTTATTATTATTATTGTGTTTATGATGACATTTTAATGTGTTAGAATATTATTGGTTTTATTTATGTCAGCCGCTCCGAGCTGCCTGTGGCAGGAGGTGGCGGGGTATAAATTCTTAAAATAAATAAATAAATAAATATTTTTATGATGTTATGCGATTTTTATAATGTTGTTAGCTGCCCCGAAATGCATAGACAGGAGGGGGCGACATTTACATTTGAATAAATAAGTAAATAAATAAAGTCAGACGATGACCCGGGAAGTTTTCTAAGCAATCAGAAATCTGCCTGGCCTGGTACAGAGATGAGCCCAGTCTCTACGGTCCTTGTTCCTGGCCCTGCCCTCCTGATTCCCAGTTCCTGCTCCTCACCCCTGCCTGATCCTCACCCGCACTGGCCTTGCTACACTCCCAGCCCGTTTCCTCCTTCAGAAAGATCTTTTGGATCTTGATGCGGCGTGACTCCAGACTACGGCTTCTGCTTGTCCCACATCTCACTCCCTGTGGGGCACACTGGTTACTGGTCACCCTTGGCCTCACACTCTGCTACCAGCTCATACCGTGCCCTGGTCTCCGGACAGACTGGTCTCTCCTGGCTTGACCCCAGGAGCTGGTTAGGCCTCGTGCTTGTTCTCGCACAGATTGACCCAGGAACCGCACACCCTCCAACACAACATTTGTGGGGCCAGTGCAAACAGGTGTTATTATCTTGTACCACCTTCCCAGGCAAGGTACCAGGTTCAACAGGCAAAGGGGTTCGTTAGCACCTCATTAATCCAGCCTGAAAGAGCTGTGACTCCGAGGTGCGTAGTCTGGCTGCTTCGTTGCTTGGGTTAGGGGCAGGGCACCTTTCTCACTTTAACCAGCTTAGAAGAAGCACCGCTACCAAAGACCGAAGAAAGGGAACATCAGGCGGGGGGGAGACATATACCTGGGATCAAGATGAAAACAAACAAAGGTAGGAGGGGGTGGGAGTGTGTGGAGAGAGACGGTTCTTTAGCTGCTGAAAGGGACTGACCCTGCTTCCACATGGGGATCCTTTGAGTGGCTTTAAAACTAATACTTTAGAGCCAAAGTCAACGCCCCCATTTGAGGGTTTTGACTTTTTAATAAGCCACGGTTCTGCCCATACAAACCTAGGTGTACCCAGAGCCTCTCGTGGACACACCCCTTTCCCTCAGCTCAGCCCCAAAGTTAGGTGCCTTTCATACAAGCCGTGGGGGGGGGGATGGGGAGAGCGGCGCATGGGGGGGTGTTCCCACAGACCCCCACCCACCTCCACCCACGCACGGAGCATCGGGCATTGGAGCGCAGGAGCACGCATCCCCACCCAGAGTGTTCCCACAGATGCCCACCTATCCCCCCTCGCACCCGCCGTGGCGTTCACACAAGCGCCCCACCCGCACACGTATGCGAGGGGGGGGCTGTGTGAAAAGGGCCTTAGTCAGTGGTCTGGTGCGAGTCTTCATAAGCACATGCAAATTTACGCAGAATGTGGGTGTCTGTTTTTCTCTGTCAGATGTTGGAGGGTATGGAATTGTCAGGCAATTCCCCCCATTATCCCCCTGCTGAAAAACAGCCCCACAGGGAACAAATAACACCCACCCTCAGTTTCCTCACCTGTAAATGGGGCCAGTTTGTCTTCCCCTCTGTCTAGCACATGTCACCACTGCCCTCTACTGGCCGGGAAGCTGCACTGTTCATCAATGTTGCCTTAGGAATCGATTTGCCTTTTTAAATTTGCAGATAAAACTTTCAGAGATTTGTTTCCAGAAATGAATCATGGTTTCTCCCATTTGCTGCTTCTGAGAGACTTGTCCCTTCAGTACCCTCCAGCTGGTTACCTGTGCCCCACTCAGCATCTTCCCTGTCTTCCTTGTCTTTCTAGTTTTTAGTTGATTCAATAATTTGGTTATTTTTACACTAAACGCCAGGGTTCCTAGTTTTCCAGCAAAAAAAATTTGGAAATTCTCTGATAAAAAAAAAACAACCCATAAATTCTCTGATTAAAAACCTCAAAATCCCTGTTTTTCTGTGATTAAATGTAAATGCTAGTTGACTGTCTCTTACCACAATATAGAGAGGCAGGAGTTGGAACCCCACAAGCTAGTGTAATATTTTCATTTTGATGCAGTTTTGCAGCTACCTGTCCCCCCAACAATCCCCCCCCAAAATGATTTGAGGTCTGTGGCCCCCCTTCAAATTCACAGCCCCTCCCTTCCCCCCACAGCACGTGCCTTTAGGGCATGTCCCCTCCCCTGCCCTGTGCCCCCTGCCTCCTCCCCGCAGCCTGGTCTCACCCCGCTCTGCCAACCGGCAAGGGGGACCCTAGAGAGAGGCTGGCACTTGGGGAAGCTGCTACGGACCCAATCCCAAGCTCTAGAAGACCCGACCGCCCCGATTCATAGTTCCCCTGCCCCCCCAACCCACAGGATGTCTGTGCCCCCCCTCCAAATGCAGAGCCCCTGCCCCTGCCCAGCACACGCCTTCAGGCTGCTTCCCCTCAGCTCCACTCTGCGTCCTCGCTGCCCCGCGCTCGCTGGGGCCTCCTCCCAAACCACTACGTTTTGGCCATTTTCTGTGAAATTCCCTGGAAAAAAGCAAAATCTCTGTTTTCTCTGGTTTTCCGTTGCAAAGAGAAAACTAGGAGCCCTGGCGATCACCCTCTTCACTTGGATCGCTTCCTTATTGGGAACCTTTGGTGTTACCGGACGTAACGCTAGCCACTCATTCAGGCGCCAAAGACACATTCGTTCTCCCGTTATGTCTGTGTCTGGCGCTTAATACGACTGTGATCCTAGAAAGTCTGATCACAGACAGCGCCGCCGGTAGCTGTTACACGTAGACAAGCCAGTCTGTGGTCCTCCCCGATACCGTAGGGATCCTGTGCATCAAGGGCCAGCTTCTGGCCAACAGCCGGTGGGAAGGTACAACTGACATCTGTAAAACCAGCCACGCCCCAGACGGCATCCGAGATTTCAACCTACGATGGATTCCTGCGGATTTAGCATTGCGTCCGGTAACCCCCTAGGTGACTCGATGCTTCATGTGACCTTCTCCTGTGACACGTCACCCAGACGACCGATCAAATCCAAATTAGCGACCAAAGAACCCTGCCGAACTCTCTCCTGCTGCGGGAACCGACTTAGAGTTGAAACAGGGAGCACGTTTCTTACCCCCGGCGCAGGCAAGACTTGCATTTTCAGGAAGTCTTTCAGGTGCTGATCAGTACCCAGGTACCGATTACCCAACTGTACCAGATATTACTGCTACAGAGGGACCGATGGACTGATCGGGCAATGATAAATCAGAACCAGAAACTCGGAAAATTCAGGACAGGAACTTGGAATAATCGGTACCGCAAGTCAAAAAGTCAGGGTAAAAGTGATACATGGGTGGCTTGGGAATCCAGCCGTCAGGCAGTAATTGGGTATGTTGCCAGGTTGGGGGGTCAAATACCACGGGAACTCTCTCCAGCCCAGTAGAATACCCAATAATAGCCTGGTGCAAATGCGGTGATTGAAAACCTAATGCCGCCTACCCCAGCCAGACCCTTCCATAACTCAACTCTACTCCCCACGCTGCTTGTCGGGCAGAGCCAGAGGGGCGTGGGTGGGACATGTCTTCATCTGGGCTTTCAGCGCAGGAGGCCAGCCTTTCCTCCATCTTGGCCCCATCGCCAACCCAGCACTCCCAGGGGGCTGAGAGGAAGAAAGCCCTGCCTCCCTACAACACCCCGCTTTCCTAGAAACTGGGGGAAAGAGGCGGAACCACTGCCATGGGGGGGCAAGGGGGTGGGGCTTGGGAAGAGATAGGGAGGAGGAGCTTCCTCCCCCATTTTTGGCTGTTGTGTAGAGCTGCCTCCACTCCCACCGCGCTGCCCCCAGCCCGTCTCTCTGCCAGCACAGGAGTTTGCTGCATCCCAGCCCAAAGCAGCTGGCGCTGGGATGAGGTGGGCGCTCTGCGCTCCGGGGATCCCCCCGCGCCTGGTTAGCTGCCATCGCAGCCTCCCTGTCTCTCTCTCTCCCCTGAAGAATGATGTAGCACGGAAGAAGCCAGCGCCACCATCTTGAACTGAGCGTGAACTTTGCTTTGTACATATAAATACAGATAGCAATCACACCCCAATCAGCGCGCTGGCTTCAGGGCATCATCCTCCCAACTCTAACTTTCCCATTACGATAATGTGATTTTCACTCAGTCTGTAATATCACCAGCCATGAATAAAACAACTGGCTCCTTCCCTCCCCCTCCCTCCCATCACAGTCTTTGCATACTAATGACGGCTCAGCCCTGCCGCCGCTTCTCGAGGCCTAGTGCCCGGCTTCACCCACCGGGGATGGATTTGGGGGGGTTATCTGGGGCCACGCCAACGATGGCAGAAGACCGGTGGGGCAGGGGATGAGGTAGCATTTATGGAGGGCGCTGACAGTAAAAGCATCGGCCTCCTGGCTCGGCTTGTTCTCAGAAGGCTTTTCCTTGCCAAGGCCGAGCTAGGCCGAGACTGGGTAGAGAATCCCTTCCCAGGCCTCGGCTCCTCCTCTCCTTCACCGTGCACAGGGCCAGGAGTCAGGGCTCCCTCTTGGTCTGATAACAGGACATCATGGCGCCCCTTGACCCAGTACAAAGCAGGCCGTAGCTGCGGGAGTGGGCCCATGCTCTGGCAAGGACAGACAGGGCTCAAAGGCGAGCACCAAAAGGTGTGTTCCGACGAGACACTACCATGCCTGGCCACCCAGCAGCCACGGATCTGCTCGTCCGTCTGAAGGTGGAGCAACCAGATGTGCGCTCCTGTGAGCCTCGGCGCGCCCACTCCTGGCCATGCACGGAGCCCTGCCGGTAAATCCAGCGTGCTCCGTGTGGGGCCAGCCCAATGTCCAGTGGCTTCCTCTATGGCTGGGGGGGGTAGCCATGCTGGGAGCCACCCGCTTGAACCGCTCCCCATGAACTCCACCTGCTCCACGGTAAAGCCGAGCCACGGACTCCCTCCCATTGGCTCGCTTGTTTGAAACCACCCAAAGATGGTAAAGAGACAGGAAATGGAGCTTATTCATTGAATTTGCCTGCTTCAAATTGTAGCTGCCAAATTGTAGCTGCATTGAAGCGGGTGTCCGTTGTGGTTCGATTATTTGTAGGACTGCACGGTCAGGTTTGCATAAAAACAAACACACAACACACCCCCTTTTTGGCCTCTGTATTTGAAACACAAATACTGCCCTGGGATTTGGGGGCAGGTCTGTGTTCCTCTCAATTTCAGCTTCTAAACGGATGTTTTTAATTGTTGGTCTAGCACTTGGAGCAGTTTTCAAGTGTCATGGTCTGTTGTGCTGGTCAGGGGGAAGGTTAGCCCCAACAGCGGCGATCTCAGAGGAGTGGACTGGGCTCTGATTTTGATTTACTTCTGATCTTTGAGTGCTGTGCATTTCGGGGGCTTGGCTGCATCCACAGGCGTCTGGAGAGTTGTGTTGAGTGAATAACACTAACAAGTAGGATCCCCTGACCAAGGATGGGGCGATGGCCTGGGATCCCCCTGCCTAGTGCTCACTGAAACTCACTGATACCAGTGCTCCATTCTATTTATTGTAGGGTCACCACTTGTGGACGTGCATGTGTATATACGCACAGACACACAGTCGTCAGGTGATGGAGGCATGAATGACAGTGGTCAGATCCGAGTCTGAGATATATGGCCGAAGCCCACGTTTCAGATGTAATTGACAAAAGGCTCTCCTCACCACAGCCATCACCTGAGCATCCAGGCGAAGCCGGGAGTCAAGGAACGCCCCAAGACTCCGAACCTTGGAGGCATGGGGGGCAAACCCCATCAATGATGGGGGTCACTACCTCCCCCACCCTGCCCGCCAACATCACCTCTGTCTTGTCAGGATTCAGCTTCAGCCGGCTCACCCTCATCCAGTCCCCCAAAGCTGCCAGGCAGCACCGAGTAAGCATTGAGACTGCAGAGCCTGGGTCAGTTGAAAAAGAGAGGTAAAGTTGGGTATCACCACCATATTGATGACAGCGAACATCAAACCCTCTCACAACCTCCCCCAATGGCTGCATGTACATGTTGAACAAGAGATGGGACAGAATAAAACCTTGCAGAACTCCCTGCATGAGGAGATGAAGAGTAGTCCCCCGGCACCACTCGCTGGGTCGTCAGTCCCAGACAGGAAGGAAGGATCAGAACCATTCAAGAACAATTCCGCCCAACCCCACCCACTCACGCAAGTGGACCACCAGCATCTCATGATCAACCGTCTCAAAAGCAGCCAACATAGCTAACAGGATCGGTAAGGTAGATCGACCCTGTGCCTGATCCAACTCACGGCAGACGTTGTCAGCCAAGGCCACAAGCACAGTCTCAGTACCATAACCCTCGTGAAAGCCAAACTGTGAGGGATCAAGAAAACTGATGTGGTCCAAATACCCCTGAAGCTGCCAAGCCACCACCCATTCAATAACCTTCCTTAAAAAAGGAAGGTTAGAGACAGGCCGATAACTGGCAAGGGAGTCAACGACAAGCAATGGCTTCTTGATCAGAGGTCACACCACCACCTCCTTAAGGCACCCCAAAACTCTGCCCTCCCGAAGGGAGGCATTGACCACCCCAGCCAGCAACAGCCTCAGTGCAACTTCCAGCTGTCCTTGACCAACCAGGATGGACAGGGATCTAATTCACAAAATGTAGCTCTAACCACCCCAAGGACATCCCCCATATCAGCAGGCGACACCCACTGAAATTGATCCCACAACACTAGACAAGATGGGGCATCCATAACCTCTGGTTCTCCTATTGCAATAAGCGCAGCATCAAAGTCATGGTGAATGCAAGCAATTTAATCCACAAATTAGTCAATAAGCCTGTGTCACAGCGCGCGCTGGAAGACTCCAGCTCCAGGCAGAAGGAAGCCGGGCTGACCAGCCCCCTCACCACCCGGAAAAGCTCAGCTGGCCAAGACTTCGCGGGTGCTATAAGAGCAGAGCAGCAAAGAACCTCTTTGCCCTTGCAGTCACGGCGTAGGTTTTAAAACGAGCTTTATGCCGCAATCTGTCGTCTTCCGTGTGAGTGTGATGCCACCGACTCTCTAACCACCTCCCTTCCTGCTTCAGCCACCGCAGGTTCGCCGTGTTTTCAGGTAGTCTGTCAAGTGCTGATCAGTACCCGGGTACCAATTACCCAAATGTACCAGGTAATACTTCTCCTGAGCTGCCGATGTACTGGCTCGTCTTGTGCTTCTCTGTGAGAGCTGCTCAGCGTGCCTCCTGCTACATTTCAGTCACTTTCTTTGGTACAAAAAATAGACCTTGTCCTCTTCCCATTCTCATACCCCAGTCCCCTCCAATTACACATTCCTAACCCTGTGTGTTCCTGGAAGCTGACAATGCCCTGGTATAACTTGGGGTGCCCACAATGACAAACAGAGCCTTGTGCCACTGCCTGCCCACTCTTTGCTCTGCCTGACAGATGCTGCTGCTGCTGCCCAAAGGTCTCTCTGTCTCTCTCTCAGATGCGCTGCCCTCCTGGGGCGATTGCTGCTGCAAGCTGATGACACCCAACCGCACGTTGAGCTGCTGCCCCTCCATTCTGGGATGATGGTCTCTCTCCTTCATGTCTCCTGCCCCCTGGCACACTCTCAGCAACTCTTGAAGCCATGACACACTAGCTAGTTGGGAGAGTAAGTCTCCTCCTCTCCTTTGCCAGCCCCTGCTTCCCATGCCCTGCGTCCTGTGCGCACGTGTGCGGAGCCACACAGAAACCACACGGAAACAGTGCAGATCCGCATTGCAGGCACATTGTGCCCTGCGGAAACCTTTCACAGTTTGCAGATGTGCAAACAGTCCGCAGGGCACGGGATCAAAGCCAGTATCGGCTCTGCTGGGTGCCCGTCTCTCACTGATATTTCTACCTCCCAGGGACTCTCTCTTCAACTAGAAGCCTTGCCATACTTGGGGCTACACCATCTCCTCCTCTGCTAATCCCAGTGCCCTTTGCCTGCCAGTTTCTCTGTCCTGCTGTGTCTGCCTGCTGCCTGCTAATCTCACACTGATCTCATTCTGCCTCCTGGGGGGCTCTCTCTTCAAACTGAGGCCTTGCCATATTCTTTGGTACAAGAAACCAAAGGGGGACCCCCTTCTCCTCCTGTGCAAGTGCCTGGCTGCATCCACTGCATGCCATCATTTGTTCTGTCCTCTACCCACTCTGGGGCACTCAGCAAGTTTGGGGAAGGGACACTGTCACAGAGGCACTTTTGGAAACACTTTTTGAAGGCATGGAAATGGGGGGGGAATTGGTTTTATGTTATTGATTTTTTATGTTTTTCATTTTTAATAACAGGCAAAAATTGGTGTTTTCATCTATGTTATTATAAAAACATAAACAAATAATACTTTACAGACAAAAACAAAAGTGTTTCTGGTGCACATCCCTACCGACAGGACACACACAGACTCAAGACTCAAGCATCTCAGGACAATGGTACACTGGCAAGGCTAACCACGCTCAAGTAGCAGTCGAGACTTATATGAGGAAGTGAGGCACACAAGGGTAACCACCCACCACCACACAACCAGGCAGGGAATACTAGGACTGAGAGGGGAGTCAGGACAAGGCAACTGCCACAACTGCCACACTCCGGACAACAGGAGAAGGGTTGGAGCAGCGGTACACTAGAACAAACTACAACAAGACAACACTCGGGACAAAAGGAAGATCAGACAACAAGCAAATGCTACTCGAGACTTCAGGGGGCATCAGGCTGGTACAGAGGAAACAAAGAGCAGCCACGGGAAATAGTCGAGAGAGGCGACAGCACAGAAAGAGGTTCAAAGATCTGGCCACCATCGCCTCGAGGCTCGATTAATGCAATGCGCTCTATGTGGAGCTGCCCCAACGGCGGTTTGGAAGCTGCAGCTGGTGCAGAATGTGGCAGCTCACCTCGTTTTTAGGGATGTGCAAACAGAACCGAGTTCGGAAATTCAGTTTGGTTCGAAAATCAACATTGGTTCGAAATATTTGGTTCGATTGACCAAACTATTTGAGTTCGGTCGAATTCCAAACTTCCGAACCGAGTTCGTACATTCAAAACTGGGATTTGGGGCCTTTCAAACTGGTTTGGATTTGACCGAACAGTTTCGTCAAATTCAAGTTCGGTTCAAAAGTTTGGTTCGGTCGACTGAACTATTCGAGTTCGGTCTGAACTCCGAACATCTGAACCGCGTTTGCACATCCCTACTCGTTTTGGTGTGAGGCACCAGGAGCACATTACACCAGTGCTTTATAGTCTGCATTGGCTGCCTATAGCGTTCCAGGCACAATTCAAGGTGCTGGTTTTGACCTTTGAATCCCTAAACAGTCTGGACCCCACGTATCTGAAGAAACACCTGTCCTACCATGCCCCATTGCAGCCCCTGAGATCGGTGGGGAGCGCCTCCCTGTGGGGACTGTCTGTTAGTCTGGTTCGTATGACAAGGGCTCTCAGGGGGGCGTTCTCGGTTGCTGCCCTGGTGCTTTGGAACTCCCTTTCCCCAGAGGTTTATTTGAGCCTGAGAGTTTTCCAGAGGCAGTATAAGACTTTTTTATTTGAAAAGGCATTTGGTGGGTGGGGCTAGGGGATGGTGGGTCTGGTAGGGGGTGAGAGGGGGTGGGTGGGGATGTGGTATTGGGTGGATTTTGTGGGGGTGGGTTTTAGGGGGGGTTGTATTCATTTAAAATGTTTTTATGGTCTGTCAGCTGCCCTCTGGGAAGGGTGACATAAATTTAAATAAACAAGATTAAATAAAGAGGACTATGGTAACAGAGGAACAAGGCAGAGAGTGACTGGCTCGGAGGACCAAGGAGATCTACATCCCAGTCAGACCCTAGGGTGGCTGTGGTCAGGCCATAACACATCGAGGAGCGAAACCAGGCTCAGCGGTGCGGAAAGGGAATTTGCCACAGTCAGGGGAACAGGGGTGACTGTGAGCCAGCAAGGAAGACCAGAGGTAGAACTAGAAAGGAATGTGCCACCCCCAGGGATGCAGGGATGCAGGGATGGCAGTGGCCAAGCAGTAATGCAAGACAAGTGACAGGGTTCAGAGAGCTAGAAGGAAAACAGAGGGGAAGTGCAACAGCCGGTGCGGAGAGGTGGGGGGTGGGGGTGGGTATAGGAACAACAGTGGCTTAGCAATAACAAGACAAGCAGAAATCAGATTTGAGGGGCTACTGCAATGAAAGAATCCAAAGGGGACCAAGAAGAAGAAGCAGCAGCAGCAGCAGCAGTAGCAGCAGACAGTAGCAGTAGCAGCAACAGCAGCAGCAGCAGGAGCAGCAGGAGCAGCAGCAGCAGCAGCAGTAGCAGTAGCAGACAGTAGCAGCAGCAGCAGCAGCAGTAGCAGCAGCAACAACAGCAGTAGGAGACAGTAGCAGCAGCAGCAGCAGCAGCAGCAGCAGCAGACAGTAGCAGCAGTAGCAGTAGCAGACAGTAGCAGCAGTAGCAGCAGCAGTAGCAGTAGCAGTAGCAGACAGTAGCAGCAGCAGTAGCAGTAGCAGACAGTAGCAGCAGTAGCAGCAGCAGCAGCAGTAGCAGACAGTAGCAGTAGCAGCAGTAGCAGACAGTAGCAGCAGCAGCAGTAGCAGCAGAAGTAGCAGTAGCAGCAGCAGCAGTAGCAGACAGCAGCAGCAGCAGCATCAGTAGCAGCAGCAGCATCAGTAGCAGACAGTAGTAGCAGCAGCAGCAGTAGCAGTAGCATCAGTAGCAGACAGTAGCAGCAGCAGCAGCAGTAGCAGCAGTAGCAGCAGCAGCAGGAGCAGACAGTAGCAGTAACAGCAGCATCAGGAGCAGACAGTAGCAGCAGTAGCAGTAGCAGTAGCAGCAACAGCAGCAGCAGAAGTAGCAGCAGCAGCAGTAGCAGTAGCAGCAGCAGGAGCAGCAGCAGCAGTAGCAGCAGACAGTAGCAGCAGACAGTAGTAGCAGCAGCAGAAGCAGCAGCAGCAGTAGCAGTACTAGCAGTAGCAGATAGTAGCAGCAGCAGTAGCAGCAGTAGCAGACAGTAGCAGCAGCAGCAGCAGACAGGAGCAGCAGGAGCAGCAGCAGCAGACAGTAGCAGTAGAAGTAGCAGTAGCAGCAGGAGCTATACATACAACAAGGAAGACTCACTGGGGAGGCAAGTGGAGTGGGGTGGGGGACACAGAAAGGGACCAAACTTTATCAAGACACCACAGAGCAATACAACCGGGGCTGATGAGCATAGCCTGGCACACACACACGCACACCCCGAGATCAATGTGCCACCAACTTCCTGCTGCTCCCAGCATGCCTTATATACAATTTGGAGCCAATCAGGAAGTTGGCAGGTGGAACCACAACTAGAGGAAGGAGAGAGGGAGTCACAGCTGTGTTTGGAGTCAGAGTGGGGTTTGAGTTAAAACTAACCCCAAATCCTGGCCATAAGGGGTTTGATGGAAGAGACAAACCGTGGTTTGAAGGTGGCACAAGAAGTGGCAACTCTAGCCATAACTTATCCAGCTCCACCTTCCCTTTGCTGAGCAGCTCAGCCTGTCTCTGTCTCTTGGATCGTACTGGTACCCTAAGCAAGAGTGCAGAGGCAGGGTTTGCCTGAGAGGACACCGCAGCAAACGGTGCTTTGTATGACAACACACAAACAGCCTGTTGATCGGAAGCCAGGCCGCAAATCTCCTGCTTCTAGAATGTGAAGGGGTGAATGTCTGACTCTGTCTGTGTTCCCCTTGCTTGACAGGACCCATCTAGCCCCGCCGGGGCCAAGACTCCCCTCCTGCTCTTCCTACAGAGGACTTAGCCGCTTACACATCTCCTGACTCTATTTAAGCGTGTCCATCTCCAAGGGAAAGAGCGGGCTTTTTCTGGTGCTTGGTTTGTGACGTCAAAGTAGGCAAGATGGCTTCCAGTGGAGCAGGAGCGAGCAACGCAAGCGCTCGGTGACACTTCCAGCACAGCCCTGTGCCCACTGATGTAATAGCAGAGCTCCCATTGACTCCAAGGGGCGAGGAGGTCTGCACCCAGAATGTTACGGTCATCTGCTTGGGGGACGGGCCCAGTGCCGGAGAGAAATGCAGGCCCATTCTATTTGCTCTTAGGTGGCACTTCTCATTGGTAGATCATTCGACTCTTAAGGGAGAAGGATCCTGTTTTCATAGAGCTTAGAAGGGACTTTGAGAGTCATCTAGTCCGACCCCCTGCTTGGGGGCAGGAGGACGGCAGCTACGACATGCCCGACAGGCGGCCGTCCAGCCTCTCTCTGAAAACCTCACGCAACGGAGAGACTACGACCTCCCTCGGCAGCGTGTCCCATCGCTGCGCAGCTCGGACTGGTAGGACGTTTTCCCTGATATCTAACTGAAATCTCCTTTCCTGTCATTTGACACCATTATTTCTAGGGCTGACAGGCCAGAGCTTGGTGTAGGATCAGGTTCTGGAACCCAGGGCAGGGCAGGGACAGATATTACGCAGACCAAGAAGGGCGGGCAGGCGGGCGGAGCAGGGGGCAGACGACACGGTTCAGGATCCACTCAGGCAGGCAAAGTCTAGAACAGGGCCGAGCTGGCCCATACCCAACATGGGGTCCAAGGCAAGCAGAGCCAGTCCAAGGGCGAATTAGAGGACCCAGAGAGGAGAGGGCAGCTCTGCTCCAGCAACTAGTGAATAGGTTTCAGGATGACCTGCCCACCTGGGAGGCCAGCCTTCTATGTAGCCAGGCAGCCAAGCAGGAAGCTGCGGGCGTGGAGCAGTGTTGAGGGGTGTGTGGCCAGACCAGCACAGGGAGGGCCTTCAGCAGAAACTCTGGGCCCTGGCTAGCGTACAGCATTGGCACTGAGGGGCCAGCCAGGGCCCGGGCGCCTGGGCAAGCCTGGTTTCTGTGATGGAGGCTGCTGCCCGTGCCAGAGAGGGACGCCATTTTGCTCTTTCGCTCGGTGACACAACACATGCAAAGGGAAGCTGCCGCCGCCACTGCCCCCGCCAGGAGTTGCAAGCCCCCTCCTGCCCCCAGGCGCTCCCGGGGAACAGGGGATTCTCTCTCGGCTCAAGCACAGCACCCACGTCTGCTGCATCCCCTTACAGGCCCCGCAGTGACTGAGAGCAAAGCACTAAATTCAGCGGGGGGAGGGTGCTTTGCAAAGACAGGAAAGCTCCCTGACTGGGTGTGCAAGGGGAAAGGCCGATGTGTGTGCACGTAGGGGGGCACATGCATCCCTCCCAGAGGCTGGGGCACTTTCTCTTTCTTTGCCTGCTAGATGTTTAGCCCTGAGGGGGGTGCACTTGCTGGCGCACTGGGACTCTGTCAAAAGGGAGCAGGTGATGGAGCCCTCCGTCCCCTTGGCCAGAGTGCAGCCTAAAAGAGGCTGCTGTGCCTTTAAGGCAGCTAGCACCAGCAAAGACGTGGCGCGAGCTGAGCTACAGCGCGCTGTCAGTGACGCAGGACAGTGCTCAGGCAGAAGCAGTTGCGGGAGTGGGCGTGGCAGGAGCCAGCCCTGAGCTATAAAGCTGAGAGCCGGAGGAAAAGGCTCAGTCTGCTTTGGGACTCAGTAGGGGGAGGAGCTCTCTGAAACCTGCTACAGAGACCCGGGGCTCTTCCCTCCGGCTAGAGAAAGGGCCTGGGAGCTGTTGCAGGAAGCCAGAGGTATGAACTGAGGAAACCCGGTGCTGGGTGCTCGGTGGGAGCGAAGCCTCTAAACTCCCTGGATAGTGGGGAACGCCTGGCGCTTCCTGTTAGGAGACAACGCTGCACTGTTGTTTGCCTGGCTCAAGAGACTTTGCGGCAGCTGGGATTTTGAATTCTGTTTTGAAAGGACTGTGCTGAGTTATGTTTGGACCAAAAGCCGATTGCCTGGTGAGGAAAGCAGTGACGTCTGTAAATAAAGTTGGAAGAAGCTAATTCCCATAAGTGCTTTGGGGCCTGCTCCTGCAAGTACTTTACTACTAGGTACCGCCAGCCTGTTCCACGGTGCAACCTGCCCAATTGTTCTCCTGAGCGGCTTCTCCTCACTCACAGCAACCAGGAAAAACCCAGCCTCCAGCAAGGAGCAGCCTTGGACAAACTAGCTCCCAGCCCCACCCTGTCTGTAGCGGAGCTGAGCAAGCTCCCCTCCTGGGGGAGGAAACGCTCCTGACTTCCTCTCGCCTCATTCAGGCAGCTCGGCTCCAATCCATCTAACCGAGGTCTCTCCACGCGACGTCAGCCGCCCAACACGGGGGCAGGAGTGGGGTTCGGTCGCTCGAACCTAGAACCTAACCCACTCTGAGTTCTGTCAGCCTCAACCAGAGGTGGAGGGGCTCCCGATTGATTTATGCTGCCCCTTCTGATGGGCTCCCCCTGTTGGTCAGTGTCGGTCGGGTGGCGGCCAAACACAGAGCTGTTTGAATGTTACTTGGATCAAGCTGCTTGGAATGATGTCTCATCACGTCCATGGTCCCAGAGCACCATCATGTGTCGAGGCGCCTTCCCACTGGGTGGGGCTGTAGCGGGCAGGCTCCCCGTCTCCGGGGCGGAACGGCACCCTCTGTGCCTGCCAGGGCTCAGTTCCATTGAACGGTCCCCGATTCAGAGCCAACTGGTTCCTTCCACCCCTGCTTCTCTCTCCCCGGGTCTGTCCTTCCAGCTGACCAGGAAGCTAGCACTCAGATTCATTTAATACCCATGGGAGTACCACGTCAGGGAACTGCCTGGCTGAGTACCCCATTGGGTAATCGGTACCCAGATACTCCTAAAAGCATCCATTTCTGGTACTAATTTTTCAATTTTCCATCAGTATATCGGGACAGAAAACAAAACAAAAAACCAATATGGAACACAAAACAAAAAAATCGGGACTGGAATTCAAAAAATCAGAACTGGAAGTTGACTTTCTGGGACAGAAAACCAAAAAATAGGTGTCGGTAGCCAAAAACCGGTGATGGAAGTTGAAAAGCCGGGACTGGAAGTCACCATTCCAGGACATTGTGTGCCCAGATCAGGTCACAATCCCGTACCGATCGGTATCGGATGTTGTCAGGTCGATTCATGTGCCAGAAATCCGTTGGGTATCCCTGGTTTTGTGGGTACTGGTTTCAGCCGGACTCCGAGCTGATCTCTGCACAACGCCGGCTCGGTAGCCTCAGGCCCCGAACCGGGGGTTGGCGAGGGGTCACTAGAGCGGGCAGGGCCGGGCTGAGGTGGCCGCCGAGCGCAGGGCAGGAAGTCTCCGCGGCATTTAGCCCCAAAGTACAATGCTAGCCAGGGCCGTGATCAGCCTAAGAGAAGCAGGCAAGCGAGAGAGCGCAGAACGGGGTCGGTGGGGGCAGGGGAGTTCATGGTGCCGTGGCCCATCCCCTGGCTGGTTCCCCTTTCCCCTGCGGAGAGGCCAGGCAGGCCAGGCAGCTCAGTCCCCGAGAAGGCACCAGCCAGTCAGTCAGCAGAGCGGTAGGTGAGCCGGGTCACTCAGCAGCTCTCCCATCGGGGGGAGGGGGACTCCACTCCCCCCCTAGTGAAAGACAATCAAGCTCGCTGTCGCCCGGCTAATTCCAAGGGTATAAAAGCAGTAATGAAATTCACGGCAGGATTAGGCTCTCCATCCAATGGGCCGAGGCGGCAGTGACATCGCTCCCGTCTCCCCCGAATGGAACACACCAATCTAATTTACGTCGTGTAGCGAGCAGGAATGAAATGCTCGTAAAGAATGGCTCCATCTTGTCACCTTAACTGCGGCCCCGGGCTCTGAGGCATCTGTCAGGCAGAGGAGAGGAGAGGAGAGGAGAGCTGAGGAGGCGAGGCCTGCTCGGCAGAGCTGAGGCCTGGCTAGGGGAGAGGGGGCCTGAATTCATCTGGTGGGGACCGGCCCTTCTGGGGGAGGGAGTGGGGCCTGGCTGGGCAGGCGGGAGGGCTGGGTGCAAACTGGCACCCACTTCTGGGGCGCGTGTGCGCAATGGACCCGTGTGTGTGTGGCAGGGATGCAGGATGGGGCAGGGAGGAGGCCAGGCTGCTGCTGCCGCCCACAGGAGCCTGGCGGAGAAAGCTGCAAGGGGGAGCTCGGAGCAGGGATGCCACCTAGGGATATTTTTCCAGGCCGTTTATGAAACATACATGTTGCAGGGCCTGTATGTTTCATCAGTGGCCTGGAAAAATATAGCTAGGTGGGAGTTGGCAGCGGGGCTGGAGTGCGTGCCCTCCCGGGTGCTCAGTCCCAGCGCTACTGTTCCTGCCAGAAATACCCACATTGTGGGGTAGTCTAGCGGGGGCCCAGCTGCTCCCCAAGTACTAAGTCAGGCACCCAATTACCCCAAAATACCAGTGCTTTTACCATTACCAAGTGACCAGTTGTCCAATCCGTACCCGACGGTGGTAACATCATGGTAAACCGTCGGTACAGGCATTGCGATGGGAAATCAAGAACCCGGTCCCTCGGGAGGACAGCTCATCGGCACCTAATCGGGTACCAGTTAGAACCCCAGGTTACGGAGCTGGGCTGAGTACCAGGAATCGGATGAGGATCCCTCGTCTCCGGTCGATCAACCCTGCTGCCCCACTCCCAGCTCAGATTACGCAGCGCCATGGCGTGCGGGGGGACGGGGAGGGAGACACGAACTCCAGAGATATCACTAGGCTAGGCTGCATCTGACTCATGATGCAAACGATGGACTGGCCCCCTCCTCCCCCCATGGGAAGCAGCTGCACCAGTGCCCCCCCCCCCCAGCCCGGCTCGTGGGGCAGCTCCTCCTCCTGTTTCTGTTGTAGTTTCGCCAGAGCAGAGCAACAATGCACAATGGCGACAGAGGAGACAGGCTCTCTACTACGGTGTCCCAGATACGGGGACGTGTAAGGAAGAGACTCCTTCCGATTGCCAGAGACACGGAGAGACTGTGCCCGGCCCTGGGAGAGAGACACCCTTGAACTAATCCATGGTGGGCAAAGTTCCCTAATCCCGGGAGCTGCAGGCAACGACCCCACTGAGGCCAAGGAGCCGCACGCGGTGAGAAATGGGCCGTGCTGATGAACCCAGGGGATCCGCCCCCAAACCTGACCTCTGACCCCATCCTGGCGAGGCTGCACCTGAGCAGAAAGGAGGAAGCTTAGCCCCGTTTTTGGCTAGTGCCCCCGCTAGCCGAGTGAGCGTTTGCACCCGAGTGTGGATTTGCACCTTTGCCAACACTCCTGCTTTCCTGTTCTTTTCAGCCATTTCGCTTCAAATATAGGATTATTCAACCAAATATCTGAAATGAAAAGACTTAAACAGCGGGAAAAACCAGAAAATTAATGTTCAAATGAAACGGGGGCGAATTGAATTTCATGCCCGCGGCGTTGGGCCAGCTTCCAAGCAGGTGAATGTGACAAATACAGGATCTGCTGCAGATCGAGTTGCACCCGCTCTTTGGCAGAGACCTGACCCACTCTGCCCTTCCCTTACACTTCGGCCATTTTTAGACGGGCCGAACCCCAGCAGGCCCCCATCCCACACGCAGCCCCACGCCCATCGGAAGCCAACGTGGAGTCACTCCCAGGACTCACGCGCACCACCCGCTCATGGAGCATCCGGGGGAAATTCGGGATGCTCCATGCAGGAGCAGGCAGAAACACGGGGGCAGGGTGCGCACCCATCCCTGGCCCATTTGAATCCCCCCACTCACTCACTTTAGGTGTGGGGGCGGTCCGTGGATCGCTCGTTTGAAAGGGGCCTCTGGCTGCGCTTGGAGAGCGTCTCGGCTTTCGATGCCAAGAGAGTCTGGCTGGGTGAGTCTGCATGCGAGGCCGCCTGCGTGGAGTGGTGTGTGCAGAGTCACCCACCAGGCACTGCCGTCCCTGCCCGTCTCCCCTTTGGCTCGCCCCTGCAGCCTCCTGAACACTCGCTTGCAGTTAATTTTCCGGGATGCTAATAGCTCGCAGCCTGCTGGGTGGGTGGGAGCAACTCTCCCCTGACTCTTCAGTCAGAAAGTTTGCGACAGGCAAATAGCCCTTCCCGCCGTGTTCGGAGTAATAGCGTTCTGGTGTCCGGAGGCGAGTTGGCAAGACAACAATAAACTTTATTAAGAGCAGGAGATTGAATTCTGCTGAGCTTAATTGAAATGGCAAGAGGGAGGGAGGGAGATGGAGCGGGGTCCTGCCGGCCCCGCTAGGAATGCCCCCATCCCAGCAGCTCCCCCAAAGCCAGTGGCCAGCTCGCAAGCTGCTGCAGCCCCTGGTAGCTTTGGGCCTTTACGGCCACCAGCCCAGCCCTGGCCTCTCTGACTCAGCAGGCTCCTCCAGCCTTCGCCAGGCCCCTCTTCCTCCTCAAACCGTGGATCCCTGCGTCTCCGCATGCTCACTCCGCAGCCAGTGACTTACACCGTGGTGCAATGCAGCCTTCATCCTCCCAGGCCAGGCCTCGTTCCTCCTCCTCCTCCTCCTCCTCACTTTCTGTTGCCACGGCGTCTTGTACAACCCCTGATCATTCCGGGGTAGGAGGGATTTGCCCTAAGTGATGCCAGCAGCAGCTTTGTGGCTGAGAAATAAACGAGGTGCTGTATGTTCAGCTGTCGGGTTTCAGCAAGTCCACACACACAAATATCCTCACCTGAGTCATTGTCAACACTTTCTCCTAAAAGGAAAAGGAATTGTTCTTTTTTTAAAAAAAAATTGCATCCCATTAATCCTGGTGAATGGAAGGAAACATCGATTTACCCGTTCTCAAAACACTAGAACTAGGGGACACTCTATTAAATTAACTGACAACAGGTTTAAAAAGAATAAAAGGAAGAATTGTTTTTCACTCAGCGGACAATTAACCTGTGGAACTCCCTGCCACAGGATGTGGTGAAGGCCAAGAGCATAACTGGGTTTTTAAAGGATTGGATAAACTCTTAGAGAACACGCCCATAAATAGGTATTTGTCAAGTTGGTTGGGAGTCCAGAGCTCAAACTGTTGGGGTGAGGGGTGTGAATAGCAGGGAACGTATTGCTCCATTATGACCTGTTGGGTATTTCTTAAAAGCATCTGAACTGTCCACTGGTAGCGAGGATGCTGGGCTGGGTGGATGGTTAGTCTGACCCAGCCTGGCACGTCTAATATTCAAAATCAATTTCTAGTAACTTTCACTGTCTGACCCAAGCTGCAACATTTGGGTTGAAGTCTCTACAGGGGAATCTTTAAACCCCGATCAGAAAAACTGCTTTCATTGAAACCATCATTATTGCTTGTGGAACTGACTCAGAAGCTTTACAAAATCCCATATGTTTTTTGTTCGTTTGTTTTTTAAATAAATCCTACATTTCAGGCTCAAACTGAGCTGAATGCTGGCGGATTGTAGATTTTCATTCAGGCTGGTTGAAACGGTAAAACTTTTTTTTTTTTTATCTGTTCATTCATGCAAAGAAAACTGAAATTTCAGGAAATTCTTATTCTGAAAATGAACCCCGTTAAAGTTTCTGGCAAAGTTTTGTTTGGGTGGAAGTTTTTAATGAACGAATGTGGAATTCTGATTCTGTCTCACTGTGACATTGACACAAACAAGACTGTGGCGGAGTTAAGCCACAGAGGCCCTTTAAGGGAGCTAGCGCCGGCAGGGGCGGCGCATGCAGAGCTGCAGGTGCACACACATATGGAGGACAGTGCCGAACGGATGCTGCAGCTGCGTGAGGGCACAGCATTGGGCAGCCCTGGCTCAGTGTTGAGGAGGCTGCTGTGGGAGTAGGAGTTTGGCTGCGAGCTCCAGCCAGGAGGAGACGGCAGGGCAGGGCAGAGCAGGGCAGAGAGGTCTTCTGCTGCTGGAGGCTCAGAGGAGTTGTCTGGGCCAGTGACTACTGGAGAAAGCAGGAACTCTGAGAGCGGCAAAAGCCAGAGAGTTTGGCTAGAGACACTTGGGGAACAGAGCTGCTGAGAGCAGGAATAAGGTTGCCTGGACTGTGTGAGCCTGGGAGCCTTTTGGGAGACGGTGTGAGAGATGTTATGGGAATTGAGAGACTCTGTATGGGACACTACATGGGTTTGACGTGAGGCCTGGATGAAGACAGTGTTGTGAAATAAATATTTATTTATTTCGTTACATTTTTACCCTGCACCCTCCTGCCCATGGCAGCTCAGGGCAGTTTCCAACATACAAAAAATTAACTACATATAAAATATATATATATATATGAAGTATAAAATACAAAATAAATAATAAAACCCAGAATATAAAACCAACATACACCGCGGCGGAGTTAAAAGACCCTTCCTCCCCCACCCTTCACCCGTCTCCCTCACCGAAGGCCCGGTAGAACAGCCAGGTCTTACACTGTCTTCGGAAAGAGGGGAGGCCCGGGACAAGGCGGGAGGGAGTTCCACAGCCACGGTGCGGCCACCAAGAACGCCCTCCCCGTGGTCGCCACCCGGGAAACTCAGGGGACTTCGAGTTGGGCCAACCGCAGAGGCCACTCCAGAACCCGGGGAGTGAGACAGTGCCACAGGTAGGCAGCGGCAGCAGCCAGGAGAAGGTTTTATAGGTCAAAACCAACACCTTGAATTGGGCCCGGAAAACTCTAGGCAGCCAGTGCAGAGAATGGAGCACCAGTGTAATGTGATCCTGTGGGGACTTACACCTGGCAAGCACTACCCTGTTGCAGAGAGGTTGCCAAAATTAAATGGCACAACACTGTCTAGACCGGGGCGGGGAACCTTTTCACTCCCGGGGGCCACTCTGGAAATTGGTACAAGCTCCAAGGGCCACATAGAAGTTGGGACAAGACGGAGGACAGAGAGAGGGGAAAAAACTGCTTCATCCCCTGACCCTCCCGTTATTGGACAAGCCCCATATTGAGCTTGTGGGGCTTGCAATAGACTTTTACTTGTGAGTGTTGCACAATCCAACACCCCTTCTCAACAGTCACTAGTCAAACCCACTAGGTTCGTTCTTCTTAATAGCTTGCCATGGCGTTCCCCTGCTAGTGGCTTGGTGAACACATCCGCTGTCACATCCTCTGTAGCACAGTATTGCAGATCTAGGAGTCCTTGTTCCTGTGAGTCTTTCAGGAAATGGTATTTTATGTCAATGCACTTGGTTCTGGGGTTGATTTCTTCTGTTTGTGCCAGCGTTATACATCCTTGGTTGTCTTCCAGGATCAACGTGGGTCTGTCCAATTTTTGCCCCAGATCATTCAGAAGCTGTCGCAACAAAATAACTTCTTGGATGGAATGTACAAATGCCAAATACTCTGCCTCCGTCGAGGAAAGTGTCACAGAGGCTTGCTTCCTACTGCACCAGCTGATGGGTCCTCCACCAAGCAAAAATAGTACCCACTGGTAGATTTTCGGTCCGAATGGTCTCCAACCCAATCTGCGTCCACGTACCCTATCAGGTCTGACACGGAAGTTGCTGGGAGCCGTAGCTTGAGGTGCACAGTCCCTTTCAGGTACCGTAAGACCCTCTTCACTGCGTTCCAATCCCTTTGGGTTGAGGCTGAGACTTGTCTACACAGTATATACCTATTGCCACCGCAACGTCAGGCGTTGTGATTGTGGCAATGCACAAGAGCTTTCCTATCACCATTCTGTATTGCGTATTGTCTGGCAGCAATAAGCTCGGTTCTTTTATCTCCTTTGGGAAGCTGGTTTCCGTAGGGGTATTTGCTGCCTTTGCACCCCCCATGCCGAAACTTTCTATCATCTCTTCTATTGCCTGTCTTTGGTTGAGAAGAAAGCTTCCATCGTCTTCTCTTTCAATTTGTGTTCCACGGTAGTGCGTTATGTTACCCAGGTTCTTAGTTTCGAAGTCCTGATTTAGAGCTCTCACTGTTTCGCACTCGTCTCCTTCTTGCTCAAAGCATATGCTAAGGTCATCGACATAAATGAATACAAAGATCCACCTGCCCCTTAGTCTCTTTGTGTATAAGCAGGGATCTGCTTTGCTCCTGGTAAAATTTTCCCTCACGAGCACCTTGTTTATTTTAGCGTTCCACGCTCTGGCGGCCTGCTAAGCCCATAGATGCTTTTGTGCAGTTTGCATACAAGATCCGGCCTTTCAACATCTGTAAACCCCAGTGGTTGGTCCATGTAAATATCTTCCTTCAACTCACCATTTAGGAATGCTGTTTTCACGTCCATATGCTTGACTTGCGTTCCTCTTCCGGCAGCTATACTGAACAATGGCCTTTTTTACACAGACGGTGCAGCAGCGCCGATGGGTGGAGATGGGTGGGTGAGCACACCCAGCGAACACCCGGCGCCACCGAGCAGGGAGAGATTTACACGGACAGCACCGTGGGGGGTTGTGGGAAGGAAAGGGGAGGGGCCCACAAACACCCAGCACCCAAACACCCATCCCGGGAAACACCCGGCAAACACCCGTGCAAGTACACGGACGGATGGGAACGGGAACGGCGGGGAAGCCCTGCCCGGCACAGCGACGGCACAACATGGCCGACTGAGGGCAAACAAAGCCGCGCAATGTGGTCCTGCCCCCCCAGCCACCAGGACCCGGGCGGGCGGGGCAGGAGGGAGATGGGGGGGATGACAGCCACTACAAAGGAGCCGGCTCCACACAGCCCCGGCACAAAGCCCAGACCATCCAGCACCAGGCCTCCCCTCCCCAACACACAGCCACAGCAGAGCCGCACACACGCAGCGGGCAGCAGAAGCACACAGGGAAGGGCACACGGGGGGCAAAGAAAGGAGGGGAAGGGAGCCACACAACACAGGCAACACCCACACACCCACACCCAGAGGCACCCGCACAAGGGGAGAGGTCACAGCGAAGCACAACACTGACACACCAGGAAAGGAACACACAAGCCTTTATTAAATGACGGGGATCCAGCAACAGGGGGCAACAACAAACAACAGGACAGGGAGGGGGAGGGGGCAACAGAAGGAGGGAGAACAGCGCCAGCAGAGGCAGGCCCGGGGCAGAACCCCGGTCAATATGGCCAGCGACCCCGCGACCCCGCGCCCGGCGCCAGCGCGCAATCCAGCCGGTGCAGCCGCTCCAGGACAAGCAGGACGAGCTCCACCAGCTCCCCCTGCTCCCGAGTTCACTCTGCGATCATGGCTTGCACTGAAGGGGACAGAGGGAGAGGAGACAGCCATCAGAGCGGGCCGTGGGCACCCAGGAACAGCACCCCCCACGGAGGGACACAGGCACGGGGCCCAGCAAAGCGGCAGCACACTCACGGATGCCGTCGAACAGCCGCCCCGCCACCCACATGTCCCAGGCCGCTGGCTCCAGCTGCAGGATCAGCCCCCAGGTGCAGGATCACCAGCAGCACGACAACAGTAGATGCAGGAGAGAAGGGACAGGGCACTGGGGAACGCCCGCACCTACGGGCCCTGGGAGGGCCGGGGGCAGCGACACCACCGGGGGAACACCCCACACACACAGAGTGCCACCACCCGGGAGACACCCGCACCCCTGCACCAAGGGGGATCGGAGGGGCCAAAGCCCGGGGACAGCACAAGCCCTACTCACGCTCAGCCGCCCATCGCCCATGGTGCCGCCGCCCATCCATCGCCACCACCAATGACGGGCCGCACCAACAGGGGGCGACAGCAGAGGGGAGCAGAGGGGAGGGGCACAGCCACACCAACGCACAGGCAAGGCCAGGGGGTGCCTGGTCGTCCGCCCACCAATACCACCCCTCGAGCGACCCAGGCAACAGCACACAGCAGGGAGGCAGCCAGGGGAACACACACCTCACAGTCAGTGCCCACCCCACAGGCCCAGAGTCCCCCAGTAAACACCAAGCACACCCCCTGCACACAACCACATGGTTGGGGGCAGGAGGGCCGCCAAAGGGGAAGGGGCACCCAGCCATCACAGCAGCAACAGAATCAAGGCAGGACAGGACATCACAGAACAGCATTCCTTTATTGGTGTCGGGGAAAGCGGGCCCCAAGCACAGAGAGGCAGAGCAGGGGGGCGCTGGGGCACCCACGGCCAGGCACGAGAGGCACAACAGGAGGGCACAGGAGCGCCCACACAGGGCGGGTGAGGGCACCTGGACAGCCCCAGCGAGAAGGGGCAGTGGTCAGACAGAGGGGGCAATGGGGTCCAGGGACTCCAGGTGGCAGCCAGCAGCGAAGCAGAAGGCAGCACACAGCCCACTCGGAGACACGGGGGGAGGGCTGTGCACCGTCCTGGGCACCAGGATGAGAAGCGAGCGGGTGGCAGCGAGGGGCTGCTCATGGATGGTCCGGTGAGCACTCCCGGGACAACGACCCCGGCACCAGACCCTCCCAGGCGAACAGGCCCCTTCGGAAGCTGCGGGTGTGCATATGAGCATCCACCAGGTAGCATGGAAGGAGAGGATCCGCACCTGCGGTCACAGCCCGTACGGCTGGAAGGTCCCTCACTGATCAAAGGGCGGCGAGCTCTGCTGCGGTGGGGTCCCCAGTCCGGAGCGGCCACCAACCTCGGGGGACAGCAAGCCCAGGTCCCACAGGCGGGCCCCCACATCTGAGGGTGCATGTGGGATGCCGCATGCATGCAGGAGGCTGCCAGTGTACAGGGCAGCAACAGGGGGGCCCCCAGACAGCAAGGCGAGGCCGTACCCAGGTAGTTCCGTCAGCAGGTGAGCTGCCGTGACCTCTGCAGCAGTCCATGGCACCACAACGGCAGGCGGGTGCCCCCAAGGAGGCTGGCACAGGGGGGTGAAGGCAAGCTTGAGGGAATGGGCCCAGCATGCCGGGGCCCCGACCTGGTGACCCATCGTCCACATGTACCACAACAGGAGCCGGAAGCCATCCCCCACCGACTGGGCGTCACCCACCAACAGCTGCACATCGGGGCTCAGCCAGAGGGCCCCCAACAGCATGTCCGCACAGGGAGACCACCCTTCCCCAACATCCCCAGCTGAGGGCCCCACAGAAGGGCCGGCCATGGCAGCAGTGGGGCTCACTGCGAGAAAGAACAGGCAGGAGACGGAGGGATACCGCAAATGGGACGAGCACACACTGAGCGGATACCCTCGCCCACAGACAGCCTTGCATGCCAGAGATAGGCAGGCCCACTGTGGACGGGGTGCCGCAACCCACACACAAGACAGCAGGGATACCGCACAGCTGCCAAGATAAGAAAGGGGGCTGCGGCCAGGCACCGCGCCAGGGAGTGGAGCCGAGCCAGGCACTGCATCCACAGCGGGCACTGCTGCAGCTTGCAAAGGCGGACCCAGGCTGGGGTGACGCCAGCGTGGTTGCGGAGGCAGGGGTACCCAGGGGTGCACGCGGTTCCATCTCCCCTGGCGGGCATGCGGCCGGCGCGCTCGTGGGGATGCTGAGTCGGACCCGGCACCCGCCTGCTGCCCCAGCACACCCCCTGCGCAGCACCAACCGCTGCCCGGCCCCCCACCGGCCTACACAGTACATAAGGGACACGCTGCAGCTGGTCGGGCATGGGGCGGAGGGGCTATAGCACGGGACCATGCAGCACACAGAGAACGGTGATCCCGGGCTGGGTGCACACGGAGGAGCTCCCGCGACACCAGGGGAGGGCAGGTCATGGGCACAGGCCTGACAGCGGAGCACACCGTGCTCATGGCACATGCCAGCGGTGTGTGGCAGGGAGTGGGAAGCAGCAGAACCATGCTGCCGAGGGACAAGGACCCACTGCCCAGGGCCATGCTGCTGCACCTCCTGGGCGCGGGCCTCCTGCTGCTGCGCATGCTGCTCCGGCAGATTACCCTGCTCCGCCTGCAGAGTTGGTGGTCCACCCTCCTGGGGGCATGGCGGCGGAGGGCAGCAAACCTCAGGAGGGCAGCGCTCGTGCGATGGGTGAGACGGGCGTCTTTCCAATGCCGCACCCTGCTGGGTTCTGCAGCATCCCTGCACCGGTGCCCTGGGCCGGGCCAGTGCCCCCGTACCAACGTGCCCAGGGAGGAGCAGCCCCGCGCAGCTCTGAGGGGAACAGGGACGGCATCTGCCACTGCAGTGCTGCCCAGGTAGTCGACTGCCAACCAGTGCCGGACCCACACCCATGTCTGTAGGCCTGGGACCCCCTTCCAAACTTCAGGGTCCTACCCGTTACCTGCATCTCGCCCTCCATTCCGTGTGTGGCCTACTGGGTTCAGGGACCGGGTCCCATGGGTTGCCCGGCGGCGATCGCCCTCCCCTCGTTGATGGCCATGGGTTGTGCTGGCCCCGCACATGCCCACTGGCCAACACAAGCCGGGTCGCGTGAACAGGTCCAGTGCACACCTGATCCTGCCACCTCCACTGCATGAGGCATCCCTGGTCTAGCCTCCAGTCCCGCCAGCTGGCCAAGGAGTTCACAGAACCCCCGACCTGCCAGTGCCCCCTTGCACGCCACACAACCCCCCCCCCATGTCCCCGGACAGAGGAAGCGACAGCAAGGTATAGGTACAACACCTTTATTGGGGGGGACATGTACAAGGGAAGGGGAAGGGGCTCAGCATCTGCGGAGGCCTCTCCCCCTCTTGGCCGCACCACTGGGGCTCGTGGGTCAGCGTGCCCTGACCGCATGGGCTGGCTCTCCGGGCTGATGGTCTGGCCTCCCTGCCATCCACTGGCCACTCCACACTGGCCTCCGCTGTTGGTTCTTGCTTGGAGGAGCAAGAATGGGTTAAGGGATCACCGTGTGCACTCACCTCTGTCCCTTGTCAGTCCACTGGCACTTGGGTGCCCCATAGGGGTCCGGGGAGCCCCCTCCTCCCCACACGAGCAAGGCATGTGCCGTAGGGCTCTCCCTGAAGGGCGCGCCCTCCCAGGACAGTCCACCCATGGTATCACGGCACCTGCCCAGTCACGTACTGAGGCACCATGCAGATACACATGCCCCTGGCAGTGGCTGTTGCTCCCATCCCGTGTACCGTGTGTGCGCAGCGTGAGTTCCACAATGTATTCCCTACCAGGGTCCTGCCTCACACAGTTCCACGGTTTCCCATTGGGGCCCCCCTCCCGTTGTTGCATCGCACAACCCCCGGGGTCCTGGGGTGCTGAGGTCTTACCTGTGGGGGTGGAGCGGCCTCCATGGGTGGTTGCTCAACCTGGGGTGCACGGTCTTGGGGTGGGGGCGTTGCCTCCCAGTGGAGGGGTCAGAGTGGCAGTGAGGGCAGAACCACAGGGGGTGCAGTCTGGAAGGGCGGCCCCACAAGCGGCTCCGCCACCCCATGTGCGGGAGGAGGAGACCCTGGACCAGGCCCAGATAGGGATGCTGCTGGGGGAACCACAGGTGGCCGAGGTGCAGGGGGGGACACCTGCACCAGTGGGAAGCCACCATGGTGTTGGTCGCCCGCTGGCCCTCCTTCTGCGGCATGGCATGGCTCCCCCTTTTGGGACCCGCGTGTGAGGGGCCAACCGGCTTGGCGGCATGGGGCCCGCCCTGTGGATGTGGTGGTGGTCGTGTCCTGTTGGGGGTAGTGTGATAGGGGTTACTATGGCTCCTGCTTCCCCCCCCTACCACCTGTGGGGGGGCCTGCCCCCCCCTCTCCCCACCTGGGGTTCCCTTTTGCTCACCTGGCTCTCTGGGAGGCCCTCCTCGGCCATCGTCCCGGTGGTACTGTGCTCCATTGTCTGGGAGCTGTCCTGCGGGGGACAGGGGACCGGGTTATGCTGCTGCCCCCTGCCCTGTGTCCCCAGGCCCGGTGGTCGGGCCCGGGGCATGGCCCTCCCCGGGGGGGTTGTGCCCTTGTGTTCACCTCGCTCTCGCTGCTGCTCCTTAGGCCGTGCCCTTGGGAGGTGCTGGGCTGGGAGTCATCAACCGGGGGGGCCATTGGAGCAGACCCTCCGCCCTGGGCCGTGTTACTTCCTGGTGCTGTTCACCCACTTTCCCCCCACTGTCCCACCCCCTTTCTGGCAGCCTGTTACCCCCCCTTGTGCCTTCTGCCTGGGGCGCTTCCC
>QEPC01008216.1:3584641-3601605 GCA_003113815.1 Sphenodon punctatus
CTAACCTGTCCTTTTTATCCCATTCCTCGTGATTTGCTGCTGGTCTGTTCGTGGTAATCACCTCCCATAGATCATCTTTAGACAGCAGCATTTCCACTTTAAACTTCCACAACTGGTAGTTTACATTGTTCAGCTTTCCTACTGAAAGTCTGAGCTCTGAGCTGCTTGCCATACTTGCTTCCCTCCCTTTCCCCTTCTCAGATTTAGGCCTTCTTACTCACAGTCAGTAGTTACGCCTCTCTGTCTGGGAGTTTTCTTTCACAGTCTGCACTCCTTCTGGGCTGCTTCTAGTCTTCAGAATTGCCTTGAAGATGTCCTGGGCCCATAACCTATTATAGAGTTAGCTTTCTGTTGAATAACACACAGCAGAAGTTTCTTCAAAACAGAACTTTACTAAGAACTCAGAAGACATGCTTCCATACTGTACAGACTGCATGGGACAAGACGGAGAGACAAAGAGAGGAGAAGAGAGAAGACAAAGAGGGGGGGGGAAACCTATTTCATCCCCTGACCCTCCCCCTACTGGACAAGACCCATATTGAGCTTGCAGGGCTTGCAATGGGCTTTTACTTATGACTGTTGCACAATCCAACAGGGAGCAGGGGCTCATAAGGGATGTGCATGCTCGGGAAAAGCCAGGTCCTCCATATCATGGATCTGTCCTTGGGTGCAGACCCTCATCTCTGCTCCCTTCCCCTGAGCTCAGTCTTTCAGTGCTCAGGGGGTAGGAACTGGATCCAGAGAGCCAGAACGGGAAAGGGGCCACATACAAACTTGCTCGTGGCCACATTTGGCCCCCAGGTCTGAAATTCCACAGCCCTGCTCTAGCCCTTGGCCATAATCCACACACCGTGCAGACCACATTCACACAGGTCTTTTCTCCTGTGTTTTGAATTTCCTGCAGGTGATAACAATTGTGCATTGTCAGCATTCTTACGTGGTTTCCCTTGGTTTTAATTCTGCCGTACTTATTGGGAATCCCAGGTGGAAGCTGTGGCATCCCAGAAGGGTGAATTCATCCCCGCTGTGATTGGCAATTAAGGATGGCGGGTTCTCCTTCCTGGGCTGCCGGGGAAATCCCTCGCTGCTCTCCTTAATTGCCTGCCAGGCCTCCCAATATACATAAATGTCTGTTCCCATGTTATGAAAAAGGCACAACCCCCCCCCCCAATTGTTAAACCTGCGTTTGTAGGTAATACTTGCAGATTAATTGTGCATTACACACAAGGCATCCTGTGACTTAATCTCTTCATGCACTGGAAGAAAACCCAGGGAAATAGGAAAGTGGGTTTTGTGTTTTCTCATCTTGTGTGAATCTGGCCTTACGCCAGAGAGCCCTGTGGGCTCAATAGAACTACTCTGGAGTAAGTGACTTTGGTGGTTTGCAGCCCTTGGGTGCAATCCTCCCCTATGACAGCCAATGAGAGGGAGTTTTCCCATGGACTTATGAGGGGGTCAGAATTGCAGACCGATTTAGTCACCCAGGCTGTGTGTTTGCAGCTTGTCGAAAGTTACCCAGGAACACGCCCATTGCTAACCACTAAACCAATTCCCAACTTCAACATCCGAGCGCAGTGAAGGGACGAACTTTTCACCGCTTCCAAAAATCATCAAAACATTCACAAATGTAACTCAACTCCAACAAACCTGGCATCAGAGTCCAGTATCCAGAATGGGAAAAACTTGCGGAGGTGGAATTAAAAAATGGCAGGAATTGAAATTTCAAATAGGATTTTCATTGGAGTTTTCTTTCATAAAGAAATCTTGACCCTCCTCTAGTGTGTGTGTCCCCCGTTAGAGAGGGAAATGGGGTGCGCACTGGGGACCAACACGGATTTGTTAAGGACGAACCATGTCAGACCAATCTCGTTCCCTTCCTTGGCAGGGTGGCGAGCTTCATAGACCCAGGGGAAGCTAGCAAAGGACAACACACAGACGGGAGCCGAGGGGAAGGTAACTCGCTCTAGCTGCAGTTGTCCTTCATCCAAGCAGGGCTTAAACTAGGGGAGGAGGGGGGTCACCGAGGCAAATGTTTAACGAACACATGAAAAATGCATGTTGCAGGGCCTGGGTGGGCGCCCTGTCAAGGACCCTCGCTGTCCCTTCCAGCTCAGATTTCATGAAGCGAGTTTAGCAATGTGGAACTGACAGAACCGGGTTGTGGAATTGGGATTGTTATAAACAGGGTTCATTAGAAGCAGGGTTTGTTACAGGGAGGCATGACTGCACAGCACAATTTCAATAAGGCCTTTGACGTGGTCCTGCACGCCGTTTGTAGCAGGCCGGAGTACTTGCAAGCTGCTGGCCCTTTAAGGCAATTAGCGCCAGTAGAGGGGGCTGTGCAGGCAGAGCTGCAGGCGCTGGACTAGTATGAGGACCACCCCTAACTGGGTAGCAGCTGAGTTAGGGTGCGGCACTAGCCAAGCTGAGAGCTAGCTCAGGGCTGAGAGAGAGAGAGTAAGCGCCGGGAAAGGCCCGTGGGAGAGTCCTCCTAGCTTGAGAAGGTCTAGTCGAAGGGGACCTGCCTGCCTGGCCTTGGGGAAGGGTTGGAGACCTAGACACTGTGAGTGCTGTAGGGAAGAGTAACTCCAGGGAGGCCCTTCCCCATGGCTGGAAACCTACTGAACGGTTCTGCTGGGAAACTTGAGGGGTTGCTGGACCTAGTGAACCTGGAGAGACAGCGGGGTTAACACTGTGTACTCCGAGACTAGCTGGGGGAGGTCTGTAAATAAAGTAACAACTTGAGAGCTAATCCCCAAAGAGACTGCGGCTATTGGGCCCTGATCCTCAGCGATTTACACCCGGCAAGCCCCACTCTGTTACACCATTCTCCAAAGACAGCTGGAGAATGTATGATTATTTATATAGTGCCAGCAATGTGCATGTTGCAGTAGAATCAATAATTAGAGACAGGTCCCTGTCCCAAGGAGCTTACAATCTAAGAAACACAAGGGAGAGGGGAACCTAGGGGGAAACAAGGAGACATTCATGGAAGTCGAAGGGCACATGTTAGTTACAGGGAACAGGAGGTATCTGTGATGAATCTAAGGGGATGAGGAGCTGGGGAAAGCCTGATGGAAGAGGCAGGTTTTCAGGAGAGATTGGGAGGGAGGGAGCAGAATGCATGGCGGCTGAAAGGAATTACTATGAGGTGAGTTCACAACTGGATGAAAAGCCGCATGCAGAGAGTAATAATTAGCAGCCTGGGAAGAGGTATCAAGTGTAGTACCATGGGGATCTGCCCTGCATTGTTTTTCTTCAATATTTCTATAATGATTTGGAGGAGGGAATGTAGTGCATACTCATCAAATTTGCACATGACACAAAACTGGGAGAAGTTGCAAATGCTTTGGAGGACTGGATTAAAACACAAATCTGTCTAAATAAACTAGAGACCTAGACTGGAAGAAACAAAATGAGATTGAACAAAGACAAGTACATAGGAAAAGGAAGGAAGATGCCCAACGGGGACAGGGGCTAGGCGGTGGCATTGCGGAGAAGGAACTAGGAGTGATGGTGAAGGAGAAGCTGAACACGGGTTGATATGGCAACATTGCAAAGAAAGCGAATGCCAATTTTTCTGTGTTAGCAGGAGCGTTGTGTGTATCCAAGACCCCAGAAATAATGGTGACACTTCACTTGGGACTAGCAAGACCTCCTCTGGAATATACTGTGCTCTGCACAACAGGGAGGATGTGGAACAGTTGAAGTGGGCTGGGAGGAGAGTGATGGAGACACTAAGGAAGCTGGAATGTGTAGGGGGATAGGTCTGTGGCTAGCCCCCCTCCCCAACCTAAAAGTGGAAGAAAGAGAAAGGTTCAGGAGGTGGAGGGGAAGGCGTGGACACCCCCCACCCCCACCCCCAAACATCTCTTCTAGAAACAAAGTTAGTGGGACTAATTCCACCTGGGATCAGTTCCCCAATAATTAATAATTTGAGATTACACCCTGACTCTGTCTGTCCCTGCCACGCGGGCATCCTACCACATGCCCTCCCCTTGGCAGGATGCAAGGGCTCTGCAGCTGGCGAGAACTGGGCCCATGCAAACCTGCCTGCGCAGTTAACTCTCAGAGTATTTACAGGAGATCTCGGTGTCTGTAACTTAAAGCGCTAGTGAAACAAATTGGAATTGCCTTCTGGAGGCCATTGTTATGAATGACAGACCCAACATCTGTCCACATCTGCAGTGTCTAGACAGCCTGACGCGGGGATGAGAGCAAGAGTGTGGGATGGGGGGGGTGCTGGAGTAGGGGAGGGACAGATGCCAAAGCTACGTCGCCCTGCCCCCTTTGCCGCAAGCCCCCAATGGAACAGTGAGTTAAATTCGGAGTGATGTAAACTCTTGAAATTATTAGCCTTCCCTCCTGCCCAGTCAGCTTGGCCTCAGCAGCCTCGAGCAGAAACGCAGTCACAGGGACTGGCCTTGGGGTGGGGTGTAGCAGAGTCAGGAACCCCACCTCCCTGGAGGCCTACCCCAGCAGATCCATTCTGCTGTCTGCCGATCGAGCACCCAGGTCATCCCCTCAAGCCCCCAGCATAGCCACGCCGTTCCCCAAGCTGTCAGCACAGCTGTGCTGCCCTCCAAACCCTCATACCCTAAACGCAGTCATGTTATTTGCAAGCCCAGAACCAGGCAACCGTGCAGAGCCCCATGGGTTGTCCCCCCGCCCCCCACGTGAAAAGCCTTGATGTAAAATATGGGATCACGGGTTCTCGAAAGAATCCAGCCTCTGGGAGGCCCACAGCAACAATTCAGGTTGGGAGCCCCCATGAGTAAACCAGAAATAATAACCAAGTTATTATAGATAGATTTGTTGTTGTTTTAATTGAGGAAATCTAAGCCATACACACTGTATTATAAAGATAACAAAAGCATTACACAATTGGAATCATCATTAATTTGATAGATGTGGTTCACCAAACAACAGCCAAAACATTCCCACCCAATACCCACCCACTCCCACTGTGGATAAGAAAAGTAATCGGTACAGATCAATAGTTAGTTACTCAAGATAGTTTAAGTCTAAGCAGACTGTGAAGAGCTCCAGGAGGATCTTGCACGAAGAGGCAATAAAAAGGCAGATGAAATTCAGTATCGATGAGTGCAAAGGACATAGCAAAAAAAATAAAATAACCCTAATTATTTGTTAGGATCCTAATCCTAATAATCTTAATTATTCATATGCAATGTTGTGCTTTAAATTCGGTGTTAGAACATAAGTAATTCCATACGGGGTCAGACCAATGATCCATCAAGCCCAGTATCCTGTCTCTGACAGCAGCCAATCTCGGTCACTTGGGGGAAGTCCCCAACAGGTCACACGGGGGTGACCCATTCCCTGTGGGTCATTCCCAGCTCCCAACAGTAAAAAAATTACATCCCCTAAACCTGGCAAAAAGGCCAACAGGCATTATTAGGAATTAGATCACCTCTGTTTTATTTTTCATCATAATGCTGATCTATAAATCCATGGTGCACCCACCCCTTGAATATTGGGGGCAGTTCTGGTCTCCCCATGTCAGCAAGGACAAAGCAGCAATGGAAGAAGTGCAGCAAAGGGCAAGAAAGAGAGAGGCTGGCTAGGTTAGGGCTCTTCAGCTTGGAGAACAGACGACTGAGAGAGGATAGGAGAAAGATTTGCAGAATCACGTGTGCTGCAGTGCGGGGCTATTTATCCTTGCTTGCTCAAAATATTAGAACTAGGGGACCCAATGAAAATAGCAGACTTCAAACAGACAAAAGCAAGTACTTTTTCATTCAATGTACAATTAACCAGTGGAACCCATTGCCAGGGGATGCTGTGAAGGTCAACTGGGTTCAGAAAATGACTGGCTAAGTTCCTAGAGGCCAGGCCACCTATGGCTCTTAGCCAAGTTGTTTGGGGGTGAGGCCTCTATCTGTCGGGAGCAGGGAATGGATTGCTCTGTTATGACCAGTTTGGGGGGGGGAGGGGGGCTTCTCTGAAGTGACCGAAGCTGCTGCTGTCAGAGACAGGATGCTGGGCTGGACGGACGAATGGGTTCTAACAGATGGGTAACACAGAGGCTGGCAGGACAAGCAATGCGGAGAGCCTCAATCACAGTAAGATTTCCCTTTTACTAATGAGTGAGTCAGTCGGGATTGGGGGAGCTGTGAACCTGGTGGGCTGTGTAGCTGGGGAGGAGGGGTCCGGTGTGTATTGGGGTGTCTCGGCCCACACAGTTCAGGGCAGTCGCAGCCTCACCTGTGGGGCGGCTCCCTGGGATGAATGGGGTGGGAATGGGGACAGCCCTGCATGGAGCTGCCCTGGGCCCTCAGACGCCTTGCCTTTGGAGCGGCCACACGGCCCATGGAGCCCTGTCCTAGCAGGCATGGGGCGAGAGCTATCGCCGGCCGGCCGTGCTGGAGCCAGGACTGGCCTGGGGGCACTGGGAGCAGAACTGGAGCTCCCTCTCGGTCCCTACAGGGGTGAAGAGGGGAGCATGGGGTGGAACGTGGATGCCAGGACAGGCGTACGGTCGCCAGCGAGTCAAACGTTTCCAGGACGCATGAAAACTACATGTTGCTGCAGCCGCTGCATTCGCACCGATTCAGGGGCTGCAGTCTGTGTTTGCCTCTCTGTCAACTCCTGATGGGGAGGCAGGACCGGAGGAGGGTGCGGGGCGCCGCAGAACTGGCTGTATCAGCCTGGCAGAAGTTGCATCCGCACAGCGCCACCCCCTCCTCCCGCCACGCCGCGGCCTCGCGGGGCACTGCCAAGGAAGAAGCGGTGCCCCCACAAAAGGGAATAGGCCGCCTTCAACTCCGCGGCGATGACTGTCAAACATTCCTATGTTAGGAGGGGCAGGCCTGCTGAGACGGGGGCATCGGGGAGCCACTGCATCGGCCCCCACCCCACCCAAAAAAACTACAAGGATTTGTTTTTAATATGTATTAAAATCTGAAGAGTCATATAATAATTGCAAGTCAAATTTGTGTAAATAAAATACTCATTTGGGCTCCAGAAACTGATTTCAAAACTTATGATGGAGGGAGGGGATGAGAGGGAGGGGGTCCCTGCTGCTGCTGCTGCTGCCGCCGCCAGGATATACTGGCCCACATTTCTCTCACCAGGACTGAGGAGAGGTCCCACACCACTAACTTCTCCCGGCACCCCACCATAACCGCACCGTTCCCCCATTCCCAGCTCCCCATAGCCTGCCTCAGTTTCCCCTTCAGCCTCCCCCTCTACGGTCCCCCTGTGACTCTCCCTCGAATATACCCTCCATCCCAATGGAGCATTGTCGACCCTCCATCCCCTGGACAGCATCGGTTTCCTGGACCCTTTTCAATCTGGGTTCCGCCCCGGCTACGGCACCGAGACGGCGTTGGTGGCCTTGGTCGACGATCTCCGCCGGAGATGGATTTCTCATCCTTTCTCGACATTTCTCATCCTCCTAGATCTCTCGGCCACTTTTGACACCGTGGACCATGGGCTGCTGTTGAGACGGCTGCGTGACCTGGGGGGGTCTGGATGGGACTGTTCTTTAATGGTTCCGCTCATTCCTCTCGGGGAGAAGCCAGTGGGTGGTGCCTGTCTCTTATACACATCTAGATGTGTATAAGAGACAGGTCTGGATGGGACTGTTCTTTAATGGTTCCGCTCATTCCTCTCGGGGAGAAGCCAGTGGGTGGTGCTGGGGGAGGAGACATCTTGCCCCCGCGCTTTATCCTGCGGCGTTCCGCAGGGTCCTATTCTGTCTCCATTGTTGTTTAATGTCTATATATGCAGCCCTTGGGGGAGGTCGTGAGAGGGTTCGGGGTGCGATGTCACCAATATGCTGATGATACTCAGCGGTACCTCTCGTTTTCAGCTGACCCAGACCCTGCTGTCTCGTTGCTATCCCAGTGTTTGGAGGCCATGGCGGAGTGGATGTGGCAGAGCAGACTGAAGCTCAACACCAATAAGACGGAGGTGATGTTGGTGGGAAGAGCGAGGGAGGTGTCGCCCCCCCCGATAGAGGGGGTTCGCCCTCCTATAGCTCAACAGATTCGGAGTCTGGGGGTGATCCACCTGGAGCGGCAGGTGGAGGTGGTGGCGAAGGCCACTTTCCGCCAGTTATATCTGGTGCAGAGACTGCATCTGTATGTCTCTGGCCCGGGCCTGGCCTCCCTCATCCATGCCTTCGTCACCTCGAGGCTGGACTACTGCAACCCGCTCTACGTGGGGCTGCCCTTGTTCCTGGTTCGGAGGCTGCAGCTAGTGCAGAATGCAGCAGCTCACCTCCTGTCGGAGACGGGCTGTCGGGAGCACATTACACCTGTGCTCCGGACTCTGCACTGGCTGCCAATAGCAAGTCGAGCCAGGTTCAAAGTTTTCGTGTTGATCTATAAGGCCCTTCACAGTCTGGGCCCCTCGTACCTCAGGAACCGCCTCGCCCTCCGCGCCCCAGAGCGGCTCCTTTGGTCTGCCGGGGGTGCCTTCTTGGAGGTCCCCCATGTTAAGCGGGGGGCCACAATGGAGAGGACATTCTCGGTGGCCGGGCCGCGCCTCTGGAATTCCCTCCCCAAGGAAGCTCTCCTGGTCCCGAGCCTTTTAACATTCCGGCGAATCTACAAGATCTGGCTGTTCGCCCAGGCCTTTGGAGAGGGCGGAGGGGGGTTATCTCCCGCCACCCTTGCTTATGGTATTTTTACCCTAGCCGTGTTTTAGTGTGTGATTTTATGATTGTTTTAATATATTTTTATAATTGTATTTTATGTTTTGATATTGTTAGCCACCCTGAGCTGTTCTCAGGAGGGGCGGGATATAAATCAACATAATACATAAATAAATAAATAAATAAATCCCCCTCAACATTCCCCCCATTTCCCCATTGTGCCCTCCACCCACCTGGCTGCGTCTCGCCTCCCAACATGGCGAGGTGGAGTCCTCCAACCCTCCGCGCTTCTAGGCGAGAATGCCCCTTCCCCCAGCTGCCAGTCAGTAACAAAGCAGGAACTGGGGAGACCCATCCACCCCTGAAATTTCAGATGGACGGGTCTATGGATGCCCCCCTCCACTTGGAAGTCCTGGGGAGCCCACTTCCCCAAACCCTGCTGGATAAGGTGTCCGTCACCAGCCTAGGCCTCATTCACACGGCAACCCAAATCGACAGACTTGAGGCCTGGAGCCAAGCACAATTTCCGCCTAGTGTCAAAGAAGCCGTTTTCCTGCAGGCGAGCGAGCTCTCAGCTCCCCTCCCCTGGCCCTCGTGCCTCCAAAGAGGCCAGGCCCTGCCAGCCGAGCGAGCGTTTGTATTTCTTTCCTTTCTTTTTTTTTTTGAACACTTCCTAGCACAAGCCTTCTCATTTATATGTAAAGCACCCATTAGTCATAGCTCCGTTCCCTCAGACTGCCTGATGTACAATCACATTTTGCAGTGGATGAATCTCTCCACACAGCTGCTCTGCTATGAATAATCCGTCGCCGGGCCCATAAATCAGAAAAAAATCATGCACCTCCTTTCCCTGATCCTTACCCAAAGTCATATATTTTACATGAGGACAAGCTAAATATTCATGAGGCTTTAAAAAGGCTTTTCCGGCTCCGAGGAGTTTGTTGTCAGGCCAGGCTGCTTGGGATTTTTAAAAATATTATATTGTTATCATTATTATTTCCTTCGCTCTGTTCTAAACTAGCAAACAGAAGCCTTTGCCCCCTCCCTGGAGATCCCATCTATTATTATCAGTATCAATGAGCGAGCCAGCGCAGCTGTCAGGAGACTGAGGGCAGACAGAGCAGAAGCAGGTTCAAAGAGGTTTAGATTTTGAAGGCCAAGTGTCCTACTGAGATCATCTAGTCTGACCTCCCCTCAACCCCCCCACCCTCCAGTTATTACTGTCCCAAACCCACTAAATTATATTTGGCTAAAGTGTCTCTTTTGGCCGGGGCATCTTGGCCTGCTTTACAACCTGTGAGGGATGAAAAATCCACCCCCTTCTCCCAGTTAAAATGGGATTCTTAGTTTTTAAAATTGGAAGGTGTCCAGCTTTAACCACCCAGCTGTTAATTTCTGTTCTGCCTCCCCCTGCTGCATTAAAGTTCCCCGTGTTACATGGCACTGTCGTCCCCTGAAGAGTCTTACTCGTTAATAAACAACTTTCTTGTCAATACACGGATTTTGCTCCTCAAGCCTCTCACTCTTTAAGCTGGTTTTCTAGCCTCCCAAATCATTCCTGTCACTCCTCTCTGCACTCTTGCCAATTTTTCAATACCCTTGTTAAAAGGTCTAGGCTTATGTGAATCTGAGCAGCGGGGGGTGGGGGGCAGCCCATGGCTGGAGTAGTATGAGAGCTTGACGTTGGGACTGAGGGACATTGGATGCTGTGGAGGTCAGGAGCCTAGACCAGTAAGGGGGCTGCAGGTCGGCAGTGAGTGAGGAGGAGGCACCAGAGAGGTTGTGGGGTGGGGACACAGCACAAGACGTCACCAGTAAGGGGGCTGCAGATCGGCAGTGAGTGAGGAGGAGGCACCAGAGAGGTTGTGGGGTGGGGACACAGCACAAGACGTCACCAGTAAGGGGGCTGCAGATCGGCAGTGAGTGAGGAGGAGGCACCAGAGAGGTTGTGGGGTGGGGACACAGCACAAGACGTCACCAGTAAGGGGGCTGCAGATCGGCAGTGAGTGAGGAGGAGGCACCAGAGAGGTTGTGGGGTGGGGACACAGCACAAGACGTCACCAGTAAGGGGGCTGCAGGTCGGCAGTGGGGGGCCCTGGAGGAGTTGTGGGCGCTGCTCACGATCAGACAAAGGGCTGCTGATTGGGAGTGAGGATCTTCAGCAAAGCTGAAAATGTTCACAGAAAATTCTCTGTTTTGGAGAGGTGGGGGAAGTGAGTCTAAAGTATTTTGCTTGAATTTTGTTTTCCAATTTTTCTTCTTTATTTGTCAGTTTTATACATGGAGCCAAAGGGCATCAAGACCCAGAGGTTTTCAGAAGCCATGAGGAGAAATATCAAAAACCAAGAAAAGTCTCCATATTGCAGTGGAAACCACCTTTTCATGTTTAAACTGTTTTCATTTGGGGGGAAGGAGATTGTGGACGAAGAGAATTTATATCAGCCCTCTCTGCTGGGAACCACGCTTGTGGCTCGGGAGCACTAGGATGTCCCCTGCCCGGGGCACGTCCGCCTGTGGACGTTTAAACCGCGGGCTGGGGTCAGCAACTGCTCTGTGCGGCAGGAAGGAATACAAAGGGGATAAAGTTCCTTCCGATCCCCCTAAAAGCGTCTACTTCTTCCATCAGGCCTTTCCTAGCTCCTCGCCCCATAGATCTCCGTCTCCTCCAGGACCCCCTGCTCCCCTGGAACTAAGGCCGCTTTTAGACGAGTGGGTCGCGCTTGCGTGATCCGCTCACGTGACTTTTGAAAATCCCGCAGGCCAGGATTAGACGAGACGTTTCGCGCATTAAAGCTCGTTGTACGTTCTTTTAAAACCATGAACTAAATACCTTGATATCGTCTAATCCGTGCCCTTGGGATTTTCAAAAGTCATGTGTGCAGATTGCATGAGCACGACCCGCTTGTCTAAAAGCAGCCTATGCCAAGCTCTAAAACACATCCGCAAATTTCCTGAACGTCTTCCTGTTCTTCCATCCCTCTCCCGTGTCTTTCCTCGATTGTAAGTCTCTTGGGGCAGAGACTCATTTCTAATCATCACTGTTCCAGCACCAGGCACATTGTTGGTAGTGTAGTAATAGTAGTAATAATAATAATAATAATAATAAATTAATAATTAATGATATAATAAATTGATGATGATGATGTTACTAGAAGCAAAGAGACTGGTACAGAGCACGTGGAGTGTATTCACAGTAACTCCTTATAGGCTACAGTGTCAATGGTCTCCGCGCGTATGTACATAGAGTCAGAGGCATTAAGATTAAAGGGGACCAATGTGATACTCTATTACAGCCTCCTGAGCAACCCAGGCCCATCAGCTCCCACGCCACTAGCTCTTTACTCAATCAGACCTTCTCAACGGTGTTTGCTAAACACCAGCACTTTGGAGTCTGCGCTGGCTCAGCCAATAGCTTTCCGGGCACAATTCATGCTGCTGCTTTTGAACTATAAAGCCCTAAACGTCTTGGGCCTCAGGTATCTGAAAGACCCGCCTCTTCCCTTATGTTTCGTCACGGCATCTGAGGTCGGCCGAGGGGGCCCTCTTGCCGGTCCCACCTGCCCGTGAGGTTCGTACGACCAGAGCTCACAGGGGGGCGTTCTCAGCGGCTGCTTCGCAATTATGGAACTCTCTCTCCTTGGAGACCTGCTCGCCGTTCAGAAGAGATGTAAGGCCCTTGTTTGGTCGGGCGATTGGCAGGCTGGGACAGGGTTGGGTGGAATTGGGTTGAAGGGTTAGGGTGAGGTCTAGAGGAGATATATATAATATTTTTGTAAGCTGCCCTGAGCCTTTGAGGGAAGGGCGGGTTAAAAATGTATTTATTTATTTATTTATTTATTTTACAATTTTATACCCTGCTCCCTCTGCAAAGCAGCTCGGGGCGGCTCACACTTTAAAACAAAAATATAAAACATATAAAATACCACTATAAAACCACATGGTGAAACCATAAAAATATAAACACACAAAAAATCCCACCCACCCTAGCCCTCAACCCCCCACCCCATCCCTCTCTCCCTCCCCCGTCCGTCCCCTCCACCAAACGCCTGGCGGAACAGCCAGGTTTTACAAGCCCGATGAAAAATCAGCAGGTCCGGGGCCAGGCGAGCCTCCTCCGGGAGGGAGTTCCGCAGCCAAGGTGCGGCCACCGAGAACGTCCCCCCTGATTTACTCGGGGACCTCCAAGAAGGCGCCCCTCCCCCCCCAGCGACTCGCAAGGGCCAATCGAGGACCCGGGGCGTGAGGCAGTCCCACAGATAGGTCGGGCCAAGGCCGTGTATAAATAAATAATAACATGAATCATAAATTCATCTTTAGAAGGTTTACTCAATCCTAATTTGCACATTGCGAGCTACGGAGAATCCATGGACTCTCCCCAGCCTGTCCCGATGGTTAGTCGCTCACACCGGAAAAATAATTGTTTGCCTTCTTTCTAATTGCTCCACGCCCTCTCTGTGCTTATCCTGGCTGGACGTGCCTAGTCTTGTCAGTGCTGTTCCCGTCCCTCTGAGAGCCCAAAGGGAATGGGAAGGGATTCTCCTGTTGGTTCTTTTCTCCTCCCTACGCCCCTCCCTTTTATTTCTCTTTGAACCTGTCAAGAATTACGTCAAAGGCCTGCCTAGGAGGAGGGGGAGAAGTCCCAGTGCACACAGATGGCAGGTCTGCAAATTTAATTTAAAATCATCCTTTCTATTATTCAAAATATTCAAATTCAGCAGTAACGCCCAAAGGAACGGCACCGATTAAGACTCCCCGATGTTTCACGATGAAATCCCGCTGCTTCCCGAGTGGTCCCCAGGACAAGAAATGAACCCCCCTCGGGAAAGCAGGGAGAGGTACAGAAATACCTGGGGTTTAAGCAAACATTTATTTACTGACCCAGCCGCCTTCACTTAAAGCCAAGCGGCAGCTGTTCCTTGTTGAATTAATTATTGTCAGGAAAAATTAGCCTGGCGTTTTACCCTGGGGACAGAGGCAAGCCGTAGGTTCTGGAAGGCGCAGAGCAATGCACCAATGCAACAATGATCAGAACAGTAACAGCTTTCATCTAGATGATCCACTTGGGGAGCTCGATGGTCAAACATGGGCCCCCTTTCTCCGCACCAACATGCATGCGATAGCAGTTTGGGACAGGAGTGGCGAGGAATGTGGTCCCTTGCAAACAGAAGGGAATTTCAGACAAAATTCTGGCTGGGACAGTCGTATTTGTGTGGCAAGAGCTATGGACTCATTGAGGACCGCAAGATGAGCTGGACCGCCTGTTGTCACTGTCTTCACCCTGCATTGAGCTGGGAGGTCAACTAGCTGACCTCGGAGGGCACTTCCAACTCGGAGGCTGTGTTTAAACAATACAGTTAGAATGTTTTAGGGGGTTTTATGTCGTTCTGAAGGTGATTGTCTAGATAGTTGGAACGTGGAAAATCGTGACACTTGTGGCTTGCTTCTGGGTTTTAGAACGTTTTTGTAAAACACCTTTTTCAAGGTTTTATCAAAATGTTCTCAGTGAAGAATGTTACACAACAGTCATTTCTACCATCTGCACGAGTAGAGCGCACTGATCCTTTAGCCATCCGGGAACTTCATACTCTTACAGAACGTCCCAACACTGGTCGTCTAGCCACCGAAACCGGACTGATTGTGACGATGACATTATTCCAACAAGTCAGGTAAGAACAAGTTGGGAACAGAATCATAGTGTGTGAGTTTAAAAACAGCCTCAGTTTCTGTGAAGGCCTGAGCGACTACAGTCTAGGCTGGGCTGCCCGTTGTATCCAGCAGGGCTCTTGCTCCACACTGATCTCAGCCGAGAGGGTGAGCCCAACCCTGCTCACCTTGCAAGCCCCATTCCAGGGCTGGGGGAATGTGGCCTGCAGTGCTGACAGATGAAGTGTTTTGTCCCAGTTGGAAAACCCCTTGGGCCAGCCCTGGCTGCAATACAGACAGAAACCAAGAACCATAAGGATGGAAGGGACATCCAGACGCCATCTAGGCTGGGGGGAGAAGCAGTTCCTCCGGAAATCTTGGGTCTCTCCTGTCTGTATCGACTGCCCTGTGCTGTGCTTTCATTCCACCTTCTTGGTTTAGTCTAGGGGATGAGGAATGGATCCATTTGGACTTGAGCCTGGACAGTTTTGCATCCCTAAACAAAAATCCCTTTTCCTTTTGTTAACATAAGATCATAGTGTACCCTGAGTTTATGGGTAAATGTGTTTGGGTTCCTGCATGCGGGTGAGCTGACCCTATCAGACGCTCATTTCAAAAAGCAAGTTAGGCCACTGATCCAAACAACAAAGCAGAGTCCAAAATGAGCTCAATATGCAAAGTGTCAAAATAAAAACCGAGGCACAATCTGAAAATAAACAAACCTCCATGGTGCACCAATCCTATGCTCAATAAAAAGAATTCTCCAAAGCTTCTGAAAAGGAAAACAAAAGAGTCACACCAGGTGGTTTCAGAACTGAATCTGTAAACTGAGCGTATGAGTAAATATGCTTATGCAGAGCGGGATTTTTATTCCTGATTTCTCCCCTTGTTTTCCTTAAACTTTTAAACAAACAGTCAAGTTTTCAGTTGGCTAAACTTTACTTTTAAACAATAAATAAAGTCAGTTACATGAGAGACAAACGTTATCTTTTACAAAACAGAGGAATAGAGAGGAAAAGTCAGATACATGTTTTAGCTACAAGGACAAAGATACGAGTTAGAATGAGTAAAAACAAAACATAACACAGACTCAAGCAAGAGACAGACATATAACCTTGCAAGGTAGCAACAGTGAAAGAATCTGGAGCATTGCACATAAGTTGAATATTACATTATATAGGATTTCATGACGCATATAAACCCACATTTGACATACATTTCTGATGTCAGAAAATCCTTTCTTACCAACAATTAATTTCAAGAATAAGAGATGTTTATGAAACATGGTAGACATCCTGACTCAGATCTTTCCTTATCAACCTACTGCAATATCAGCAATCTTCTCTGACCTGGCCTCACAGGAGCCGAACTTTCCCCTACTTAAGCTCTACTCATGAAACTTCTGCCTATGAAATTTATTTGACATAGCACTTTTGGGGGAGGGGAGGGTGGAACCGAGTCAAAGGTTTACAACAGACAGTGCTAGACTGGGTCAGACCAATGGACCATCCAGCCCAGCATCCTGTCTCCGACAGTGGCCAAATTCAGTCACTTTGGAGACGTACTCAACCGGTCCCAAAGGGGGGATCCATTCTCTGTTGTTCACTCCCAGCTCCCGACACTCAGAGGTTTACATGCCCCAAACTATTTGGCTAATAGCCATTGTTCTGGTGCCCAGACTTCAACGGAGTTGTTGAAAATGAAGGAGACTGCAGAGAAAAAGCTAAAAGGATGATTTGAAAGCTGGAAAGCAATTTACAGAGTCCAGTCCATTTAGTTTAGCAAGAAGAAGAAGCTTATGACACACGTGTGTGTCCTCTCATGTCTGGGGAGAAAGCCCAGGGCATTAAAGAGCTATTTAATCCAGCAGAGGGAGCCAGAAGGGAGGGGGTGGACTCTCCACCACGTATGGTCTCCACAGCAAGATCAGGGGGGCTTTCATACGTCCCAGGGACGACAGTTGTGGGTTTCCACAAAGGTTGCATTGGGATTACCCCTCAGTGTTGATCTCCATCATGTCTGAACAGATCTGCCATGGGGTGGTAACCCTGAGGAGAGGTGGGGTAGAGGTCCCCCTAGTCTTGCTTTGGAGACCACAAGTGGTGCGTCTACCAGAAGTCACCCTGGGGGGATCCATTCAGACATCATGGCAATTGCCAGTACGAGCTGACTCTGAGCAGGGCTGGTCTTGGAGCAAGGCAGACAGGGCAGTTACCCTGGGTCTTGCGTATTAGAGAGGCCTTACTCTGCCACTGCAGAACCCCATCCCCACACCACTGCTCCTGCTGGGGCTAACGTTACCACCCCTCACAATTTGACCCTGAGACTCGCATAGGCCAAAATGGCTGTCTAGGGTCAAACTGTGACGATGGGCAGCCATAGCTGGGGCCTCTACTGCTGTCGGGGCCACCGCTGACAGGAGAAGTGGCCCAGTGGTGGCAGGAGTCACGGGAGTGGGAACCTAGTGGCCACATGGCAGGAACTGTGAGGAAGTCATGGTGAGTATGGAGGGAGCCATGAGGTGGCCTGGCAGCCATGATAGTAGTGGTGGTGGGGTCCTGGCAGCCATGATTGGAGCAATAGGGGGTCCTGGCAGCCATGATGGGAGTGGCAGGAGCCAGGGTGGTTCTGGCAGCCATGATGGGAGTGGTGGGAGCCAGGGGGGTTCTGGCAGCCATGATGGGAGTGGCAGGAGCCAGGG